>KE156766.1:199119-219962 GCA_000411055.1 Leavenworthia alabamica
ACCGCTAACCTTAGATCTTGAGGCAACATCATCATTGTTGCGATGTCTTGTTGGAGATGAGTTGATGACACGGCGGTGAGGTGGCGGACTGGAAAGAACATGACGATTTTGGTTATTCTGAGGTTGACTACGGTGAACGGTGGTATCTACATGACGGCGGATACGCTGTGGTGGATCCACCGGAGAAGAATGCTTGGAGGGGAAGCAACCCATATTGAATTAATGGTTAGAATTGAGGTTCCGGGCGGCGTGAATATCGACCCGGGTCAAGTAATTGGGTCCAACGCAGGGAGGGCAATCCCCGCATTAGCCCATTAAACGAAAATGAAAGATAAAAACAAAAACTAAAGAAAACTATTCTTGATATAAAATCGAGAAAACCAAATCTAGGGACAGATAATCACGGAGAATTAGACAATCCTCCTTAAACTCTGGAAGAAAAAAAAAAAGAAATATTTTTATCTTTTATTTTCTTCCTTCTTGGTTTAAAATAGATTTCTATTATACATTGACAAAAAAACTGAATGGAAATATATTACTACTAAATTTTGAATGAAACAAAAAAAACTGCAATGAAAAAATAATCTATATTTTACATTCGTATTCTCAATCAATAATTAAATACAAAAAAATAAAAACAACTCACAAAGAAAACAAAACCTAGCCATGGGTTTCATTTCTTTAGTCAAAAGCATGCACTCATAATCATCATAATTCACACATGTCACAAGTCAATAAGTATCCCGGTTCAGAATCAATCGCCGACCGGTTAACCCAATCCTAAATCGACGTCCAAATCCTCGGTTCATAAGTCAAATGGTGATTTTCTCTTCTTTCAACCTCAAAAGAACCGGAGATTGACCTGTACTACTATTGTTACCGAAACTCATCTGCTGTTGCATACTGTTCCCCGACATTGATCGCATACGATGGTGATCGGACGTCCCAGCAGCGGCTGCAGTTGCTGCTGCAGTACCGTTTCTAGCGGCAGGGACGTCGTGGTTGTGTTTACCTTCATATGTAGTAATCACAGCTTTTGCATCCGTTGAAGCTCTCTCTACATGTTTACGGACCGTACAATTCACCGTTGTACATTTATAATAGCTCCTAATATTACCAAAGTATATATAGACTCAATTATGTGAAACTATATGAACATAGACACAGCCTTAATTAAATATGAAAACAAAGTTGTATATATACCTCGGATGGGGGTTGCCTTTAACAACTTTTTGTCCGTACTTGCGCCACCTATAGCCGTCGTCGAGAAGATCAACTTCACTTCTTGTTTGAACTATAATCTTTGGCTCCGTCACTGACCGGTGAGTCGTTGATACACCATCGATTTTCCTACAATCCAAAATGTTATATTATATTTACTATGTATACTCTTCTTTTAACATATTTAAATTCTGATTAATATTTATCATTTAAAGGTATTACAAATCAGTACATCAGGTAAATTTCAATATGTTACCATACCTCATCTTTGAAGCTGGAAGATCTTCGTCATCATCTTCATTGTTATCATCATCATGATCTTTACCATAACCACTTTCATCACTAGACTCCATCATCTGCCCTGCACCACCGACGAAATGAACATCACCAACGTCGTTGGAATCTCTAGCTCCGCCACCACCGCGGCGGTTCTGAGGCCTCTCGTGATCATGTTGACCTTTGTAAATGATCTGAGTGATTTGTCCATCCGATGACCGTTCAACTTTCTTCTTAACCGGACAATTAGCATGCGTACATTTGTAGTAACTCCTCGGATATTCACATCCTTTGATCGGCTTTTGTCCGTACTTCCTCCAGTTATAACCGTCATCCGCCGGTTTATCAACGTTCACCACGTTATAAGACCGGTTATTGCCAGAATTATTATAATGGTTTCTAGCTCTATGATCGGCTTGTGAAACTTCTAAAGATTGACGGCCATGGACGGCGGTAGATGTCGATGGCGGCATATGGTGAGAATATGTGTCTGGTCGTTGCAGCTGCGCCTGCGGTTGGGGAAAGCCGGTCTGAGCTGCTGATTGCTGCATTCGATGAAAAATAAACAAATTATTTGATAAGTTGAAATAATTAACAATGATATATGTATAATTAAGAATTAATCATAGATGGATCATGAATTTATAGAGTAATTGAAAGTAGTTCGCTTTTAGTTTACATCATTACTTTTATATACACACACAACTTTAATTGTTTTGTTTTTCCATATTTTTCGTGTTGTTTTACTTTTAGCGACTGTGATTATCACCAATAAAGAATTAATAAATTACCTGAGGAGGAAAGAACATGGGAGAGGTGAGAAGACTAGAAGGACTCAAACCAGAAGGGATTGTGAACATCGGACCTCCTCCCGTTGTAGAACGTCCTCCAGGAGACACCGACATAGCTCCGGCAAGAAGCTGAGAAAACGACGTCGTCCGTTGATGATCCGGCGTCAAGACGTCAGGAAAGCTGTCGACGAACAAAGACGAAACAAAAGAAAGTGGGCCAGGGCTTAGACTAAGCCCATCACCACCGCCAAAGAAATATGTCGCCGATTCAATTGGGGGAGGTCTCTGAGGAACTGTAATCGTAGGTCTTGTTGGAGCCACTAAAGTCGTTGTTCTCATCAAAGATACATCGTCTTCAACAGCCATTTCTGAAATATACACAAATTAAATCTTGATCTCTTTGTAAAATCTCTCTAGATATGGATACTACTGGGTGTATATATATATATAGAGAAACAAAGAGACAAGAGTCTTCTTATATTTCAATGTCTGATTTTCTTAGATCGATTTCGTGCAGCCTTGACATTGATTTTCGAAAGTCTACGGGATAAAGATACTATTTCTTTAATTATTATAATATTACTTAATTTATTGTGGTCCTATCTCTTTTTTTTTGTCATTCGCACTTTACCTCTATTTTTAGCCTAATGAAAAATATCAACTTGTATCTTTTTATTTAATTATGTTTTTAAGGGTTAATTGACTAACCCATTTCATGGTGTTTAACTTGTAAAAGTTATCTTTCTGTCCTATTTGTACTTATACATTAATATATACTAAACTTTTTTTTTAAATATATATATATATATATATACTAAACTTTTAAAAATATGTATATACACTAACCTTTTGTGGGTCAAAAAGATTAGGATGTTAATTAGACTTTTTCTTGTTGTAAAGTTGAAGATAATTATCTAAGTTAACCGTACATATATATGATAGCTACATAATAAAGAAAACACATAAATTATTCACTTGGTATATATCTTTAGTCTTTTAACAAACGAATTGATGACATGTCTTATACTTATAATCCATCATGTTAATTTCTCACACATCTATAACAACAATAATCATCAGTCATCACCTGAAAATATACCAATACAGATTTTCATAATGAAACATGTTTTGTTGAATTATGTGATTGCACAAGTATTTTGAAACTTATATAGCCGAAGAAAACAATTGTCATTTTATATAGGGTACCCTTTTATATATTATTTTTATTTCATGAATTCACTTGATTAATTGGAATTCTTTTAAATAATATGCACAAGCACATCGATGGCTGTATTAAAATAAAATAAAAGATGTTAGTTGATGTTGATCATATAAGTTTTATTTTCCAAAAGGTTGCGTCAGTAGACCGGCACTGCGAGCCAATCAGTCCAAATAGCGACAAAATACACTTTTTAGGTTAAATGAATATAGTGGAAGTTTTAAGTTCTTGGATTCAATTCAATGGTTGACCAAGTGGGTATCTTTATGGTTAGATATCTTTATTGTTTAATGAAACGCGTTGATTTGCAGCTCGTAAAGTCTCTTGAGGCGTCAATGGCAGTGACCAGATCCGTACATGTTAGATTGGGAGTTCGATTTCTGAAGAATATAAACCAAGGTAAAAATAAAGTCGTTCATCGTAGTTATACGTAATAAGGAATAATATTGTTCATTAATGTGTGCATAATCCATGCATGTACAAGTATATATCTATTACAAAAAATTTTATTTTTGTGATACAGACAATACTGGCGCTTGGCAGATCTGTAGCTGATGGGACACACCATTGTATGATTGAAGAAGTTTCTTAATATTTTTATACATAATTCGAAAATTTATATTAGCTATAAAAAGAGCCCCACCTCCTAAAGGCTTAAATCCACCACTTGATATAAACTAAATTTGTTTTTGGAGCTCTTCTTTATATTTTTATATGACGCAGACAATTAGATTCATTCTTTGTAAATGATAAAATTATTGTATCAAGAGTAAAATAAAAAATATCTGATAATATAGCTAACGTGATAAACGTATATATATCTTTAGTTCAATATTCACTATTATATAGTAATATATATAAAAATTCACCTATTATATATTGATGTATTCCTGAATATTTGTTTTTGTTAAAGTTGTATTTTCTGAATTTAAAGGTTAATAAGGGAGTATTGATATTGTGGTGTTCCCTAAAGGTCAATATTTGACAGGTGGAAATTAAATGTGATATATAGAATAGCCAATAAGCATTCACCTTATTCCTTGATGACCTAAACACTTCAGGACCAACTTGCATTTCTTATTTTATCTTTGTTTTGTGTATATCATACATAATCTTTAATCAACCTCAAGAAAATTAACCTTTTCTTTTAGATATCTTTATACTAAATTAGATCATTAACATTTATTATTTTTTCACAAATTAATGAATTATATTTTTTATTGTTGTTTTCTATAACTGTTAATTCAAAATTAATTGATATCGAACGTCACTTTTTACATTTATTTTTTTCATATATTTTTGCATTGTTAACTTTTCAAATATAAGTTAAGAACCTATTATGAAATAAACTCATTGATATTTATATATATATATATATATATATATATATATAAACAGAAATAGACATTTAATTAAATATTGAATCCAGTGTACAGTTTGGTTAGCACTCTTTTCTTAAATATATATATGCAAAATTAATTATTTTTATTTGTTTTGATTCTTTGTATTTTGCTGTTTTTTACTGCTGGGATACTTTTTATTTAGATAAAAATTATTGTTTTAAATTAGAAAAATAAATTATTAATCTATGTGAAAAATACTAAACAAGAAATAAATTAAAACATAGGAAGTAAAGGTTATTGGTGTGTGTGAGATTTGTGCAGGACTACAAGATTGGGGTTTAGAATGGGATAACATAATCTAAAAAGGATCCATTTGATTAGGAAATCATAAATTTGATTACTGTCTCATTATTAACGTATAAAATTAGATATTGCGCCCACGACTTTGGTCAATAGATTGATATTATAGTTACACTACTCGAATCATTTAAAGTAAATTTCTACTGACCAAACTGAAATTTTGAATATATTGATGATAAAAAAATAGAAGTATAGATATTAAATGACATAATGAATAATAACGTAATTTTAGGGATATTCGTGCAACGATTTGATGAGTTTATTATGTTTTTAGGTTTGTTAAAACATAACATAACAAGTGTCTGCGTTGCATGTTCTTCAGAGTGTTAAGAGTACTCAATTAAAGGAATCAACATAAACTAATTAATTCACATTTGTTTTTTGCAATTAGTATTATTATTAAATCGCTTTGACACCTAAGTGACAGCCTAATGATACCCTCATTAATTATGTAAATTATCATTTCCATTTTCTTAATCATATCCCCAAATATTTGGAATTTAATTTATAATTCGGTCTCTAAATTTGTATTCTAGTGTCATTTGAGGTAGAGTTATGAATATAATAAAAGGAAGCAATCAAATAAATTGTAACTTTTCTAAAATCAAATGAAATATTAACAAATGTTTGACATTTCTTGATATGCCTTATTGCGGTATTCAAATGACTTAAGACGTTTAGTTAAAGTCGAGAACAGTCAAAAGAATTGTGAGAGATTTGAATATTTTTCCTAATAAGAAAATAATTAGTATGAGTAATATAAATAAACACTTAGGTTTTTATTTCCATGTTAGTATCAATGAAATATGGGTTTATTGTTAACAATTATCAAACTATAAAAATGTTAATAGAGATAATACTATTAGCCTTTTCTATGGGGTAAAAAAAATAAAAATTATTTATATTAAAAAAGTGGATTTTATATGGTGTCAATTGACACATCAATTCAAAAAGTGGATCTGCCAGTGTTTATACCTCTTATTATTTATTTTTATAGCAGTTGTTTTCTGTTAAAAAATCATACAACTTTGTGTTATCAATTACAAACGTAAACCAAATATGGATTAAAAAATCTTAAATACTAATTCAACAGAGTAACTTGTATATTGATCAACTTAAAATTCTCAAATATACAAATTAAATTTATGTTCAAAACAGACTATTAAAAATTTAAATAACCTGGGGTTGATGATTAAAATAGCATAAAAATAGTAGTTAATTAGTAGTTGTGTATGAAGAAACATGGTGAACAAAATTTTATGACCAAAAAATAGCTTCAAAAGCTATATGTTTTGTCGGGACGTGTGATTGACTTTTGGATAAGGGTCAAGCTATTATTTAATTACTTAATGCCATTTACATAGTCCAAAAAATCCCAAAACCACATGAACATATACACTCATTTAAAATTGAAAAGTGAATTCTTATATGGATTTGGACTTTGGACTATAAAATAAAACATATTCAAATGATAAAATCTCGTGGTCAGATTAGTTTAACAATCATGTCATTTTCGATGTGATGAACTAATGACACAATTTAAACCGCCAGCTTTAGTCAATAAACTAAAATAGTCTCGCTAGCTGGTTACTTTTTTTTTTATTATTATTATTTTATAGTTATTGGGGATATTTTACATTAATGTAACAAATATAGGGACTTGATAGGTTAAGCTGACTAATCATGGCGTCCACTGAGTGTTTTGGGTACTAATTTAGAACAAAGTATCAAGCTTGTGGCCGAGAGTCATAAATATTATCAATATAACGTTTGTTATTCGTATGCAAATAGAGCAAAGGAAATAAAAGAAAATATAAAACAAGTGGAGTAGTATATATTAGAATGGACGACTTAAAGATGGTGGTCGTTGAGAGGGCACTCTAAGGATAAACGTGTCCCCAAATATACTGTTTGATGTCATGTGACGACGACAATATGACCAACTTGCAACTTATTATATCACTTAGTTTAGTACATGACAAAACATCAATTATTGGAATCCATTAATTTAGTTACTTTCTCGTTCATTGTAAGAAGCCATTCTTTCACAACGTATCTTTTAAACTTTTATCGATATATATGGAAACTCTTTGGTATGTGTACAACAGTACAAGGTCACTAATCCTTATATCATAGGAGTATAAGTTATATGTACGTGGAATCTCAGGACTGATAAATCAAGTACAATATTTTTAAGCGAATATCTATTTATAGAAACGTGGAATTTGAGCAACTAATAAAATATAAATCGCGGTCAAATCAAATGTTATATGATTTCATTTTCACACGTTTATTTCAATGAAATCTCCAATCAAACCAAAAATGAGTGGTTCAAGACTTCAAGCAATTTCGTATAAAATTTGTATTTATCCAAGTCCAACATCAGGTAACTTTATTGTCGGTACCGTTAGCCAAATTCATCTGTATTTGCATTTATTGATTCTTGAATTATATATACAATATTTGTTAACAAATCATACATAAACAGTATATTAGATATGGACGTGTCTCATATACAGTAACACCTATCATTTATGATTCACTATTAAAAAACACTATCATTAGTATCATTTATGGAGAATGATCTCTAACTTGCAAATCTAAGCCCAATAAGTAGGCCCAAACGTTTAAAGATTTATCAAACAATACAAATATAAGCCCAATACGTAGGCCCAATAAACTTTTTGAAAGATTTCTCAAACAAATCAAACTACACTTGTTTCAACAATCTCAACAAATAGCAAAAGCATAAACAATCTCCACAATAACTAAAGATTCAAGAACTCAACATGAAAGAGAGTACCAACTAAAAACTAAAAAAGAGCTTTAGTTTGCAAAGCTATAAATCAAATCGGATTTAACCGATAACAATAGTCTTCTCTTTAAAATAAATCAAGACAAACGCAGTATCGTCTCCCACATTGTCCCGATTGCTACGAAAACAACAACTGGAATAACAAACTGATGGGAAAAACCAGAGACCGTGAAGGTTCTACTTGCAGTGTTCTTACTAGGTGCAGGAGCTGGTGGTGGAGGTGGTTTCTCTACTAAAACAGCTAGCTTCATACCGCCGAAACATCCACCACCATTACCACTAATCAGATAGTAATGTCTAGTCTCATTGAGATGAACTAAGTCCCTTCCAGCTCCACGACTCCAGTTAGCGATCGGGTTATTAGAATTGCAGCTCACGTAGTTGGTCTCGTTCACTTCTATAACGTTGTATTGGTTCCTCTCGTACACAAAATCTGAAGAGACGAACAAGAAACCATTTAGAGACAAAATGGATACAGAGAAAAAAAACACAAAATTTTCAGACAAAACTATGATGTCCTGTATGTGTTGGACGAGATCTGGATTCAGGACTACACAAAGTATCAATTTTTAAAACGTTTTCTTCGATTATAAGCAAAACCCAAATGCCATCAGATGTTAAATGATTTAAATGAATAAGAATTAATCAATGTAGATAAAGAGAAAGAACATACAGAGCCAATCGTCTAAGTAAAAGTGTTTGTCCTGAGCCCAAATGGTATAGTTGATATTAGGATTCCAGAACTTGTTATCTCCCACCGTCCATTTCTTCGCCTCCACATCCATCACCGGCGCAGCCATCAGAAAAGCCAGCACCACCGCCACAGCTAACACCGCAACTCTCGCCATCGATCACTCTTAAAAAAAAAAAGCTTACTCCTTTCTGACTCTTCCTCGGTCTCTAGAAAATAGAAATAGAAGATTATGTATGAGAAGAGTTGTGTTTATAATGAATGAGTTTGGATTTTTCTTAGTCAAACCTTGAAATCAGATACTAATAAACAATTTCTCTTTTTCAGGGAAAAAAATCTGTAAAGATCCGTAAATTCTTCGACTAACCTTCGAATTTGATTACTTTAATAAACCTCGAGGTTGATGAAAAAGTTCAGTATTATCGTTAAAATAGGGGAATTTAGTTTGTAATATGCTCCTAATTTTTCTTTTATTTTGTCATATAATTTATTACCTTTTTGACGGAAATTTGTTTCCTTGATTTTTGGTGTAATTTGTTAATTTACTTAATTTGAAGGACCCATGATTTGTTTCCTTCAAGAACATATTGAAAATACTATGCATTAAACTTTATTTTAAAAATTAAATTAAAACTATAAAAGTAACATATCCAACTAGCAGATACCATGTAATCTCAATTAATGAAACAATTCTTCCACATATACATTTATAAACTGTGTGTGATACTTGTAATTAATTGTCTTTAACAAATAAAATAAAGTAGAATAATATATAAGTATAGCCGTTGGGGAATTTCACATTTTGAATGTGGGGGCCCTAATGCCACGTCACATATGACAAGTAGCTTTCCGTAATATATAATGATTTTGTTTAAATACAGACAAAAATTAAGGTTGCATATGGATGGTTGAACAAGAACATGCTTTAGGATTTATAGTGTGCAGGGTCGGTCCAATTATTCTTAATTTTTTTGGATGTTTTAAGCAAAAAAGATTTTTGATGCTCTAAAAATTTTTTTATGTAAAATATATCTAAAAAATTTTAAAATCTAAAAAGATGCCCCTAATCAATTGGATGTTCTAGTCGACCGTCTATGTGGTCTACTCTCAGGACCGGCTCTGGCAGTGTGTCATGACTGTCATCAAACTTAAATCTCGAGGTTTATGGCTTCATCATGCTCTTATTACCACTTGAATTTTTTGGTATCTTTAGCGCTAAATTCATTAAAGAGAGGGACTTATCTAGGCCATGGGCTGAGGAAATCGAGCAGAAAGTCCCCAGAAGTTGGTATGTTCCTTTAATATTCATTATGGCTTAGTTGAAAGCTTCATATATAAAATTTTCATTATTGAATATTCAAAAATTGTACTGTATGTTGAAGTAGTATTCTACCATTGCAAAGACTTTGGTCTTTAGCAAAGTTCCTGAAAAGGTTCTTTATTTCTGCATCATCTATTTCAATCTTTTTGTGTCCTAAAGGATTTGTTTTAATTTGATCATCACTACTGATTCAGGTGAAGGATTGGATCCGTGACTGGAGATTCAAAAGGATTATCACAGCTCACTGCAGGAAGATGAGAGTTTCTAGCTGTGTTTGGGTTCCTAGACGATCTTCTAGGGGAAATATATGAAAAATTTCTCTTCTCTTGATCAGTTATTAGTCTCTGTTGGGGCTGTGAAGAAGACAGTCTCAGGTAGAAAACAAAGATGAGAAAAAGGATTCATCAGTCATCGTTAATAGTGAAAAATATATTATATAGTCACAAAGAAGTAAAAGCAGAGTCTCCTCATGTCTTAAGAGGATCTGGAACATTACTACATCAATGTACTCCCTCTTTTGATTTTTGCAACAAGCTAGAGAAGAGCTTTGATTTATACTAATTGAAAAAAAAATGTTCAACACTCTTTTGATTCTGTATTTGTATTTAGTAAATAATCTATACCAGACCAAACTTAAGGACTTTAAATCTGACACATTCTCCTGAGATTACATGATTGAACAGACGCATTTGTTCATCTTTGGATCTCCTTTAGGCTTCTTTTCTGTTTCAAACAACATCTCTCTGTCAACTCAATACCAGATTTTGAAGCTTAAGTAGATTCAATATGCTCTTTGAATGTTTACGAGCCTATAAAAAAGTGTGTTTACCTTTTTCAGTAAGAGGATGTTGGATGATAACGTGCATTGTGGTGACAGCACCAATGAGATTAGAGACAGGGCTTCGATAATCTTTAACTGTCTTGTTGTTCTCCAATACTTTCCCTGCACTTATCAACTTCACTTCTTTCACTGTCCTCGGCCCATTCTCCTTATCTGTATATTGAATCAAACACGCAAACAAAACAAATGACAACTAGGATGATGATTGACAAATATGATTCTCATAAGTAATCTCAACCAAGCCTAATTGAAGGCTTTTACAATCTAAGAACATCAGTGACTGAGGAGAATGTTAAGCATAAAAACTGACCTCTAGGCCATTCAGAAATAACAGATTCCTTCAATGAAGAAACAGTAGTAGCATCAGGGAATGTTTTAGGACCAATATCTGAACCATCTGTTAATCGAAACTTGATCTCTAGTTGATTATCAACTTCTGCCATCTATTCTCTAGAACAAAAAAAAAACAAATTTAAGGATATGTATCTAATACCAAAGGACCCTTCTTTGCTCTTTTCATTCAATCTGCAATACGGAATAATTATTATTTTCTTAAATAAGTGTGATTATTAGATCCAATGATGATTTGATTATCTTATAATTTAACAGAATCTGATTATAAATCCAAACAATAAGTACTTAGAAGATCAAAGACCTAACCAAGAAGAAGAAACAGAGGATCAACCAAAAGGAAGAAACCCCAGATTTGATTAGGTGGAGAATCTTACAAGGCTGGCTCTGTGACTGATCTGAGCCGATGAAACAAAAACAAGCATCAGAGAGAGAGGAATTGAAAGTGAAGAAGAGAAGGATCAATGGCGGTCAAAGTTTCCATTTTTCTCTAATATTATTCCCATCTATGCGCCTCTCAAATTGCTCTCTTTCCTCTCAAAGCATTAACACAGAAAGAAAAGATCCTAATTTTGTTCGTTTAAATTTCTATTAATATTTGAAATCAATTGGAAACTACGAACGCACTTCTCAACTTATTCGTCAGATTTGATTGCTTTTTTTTTCCTCTTCTTCCAAGAATTTCTCAAAGAAGTAATATCCAACTACTTTTTTGTTTGCAACAACTTTTTGTTCTAGTTTTTACTTTTACATGTTAAGGAGCTTTTTATTTACTTTTTTGTGAACAAATCATTAAACTAACAAACAATATTACTTTTCTTCATCACACAAACATATATGTAAATATATTTAATTTTTACGATATATTAGATATTTTTCATAATTAATTAGATATATTATCTCAACTGTAAAATCAAGTACAAAGATAGGACAAGAAGGTGAAGAAAAGTTTAATTTCACAAAAAAAAATCATCTTCATCAAGAAAAGTCTTAAGTTTCATCAAATAGGGACCTTGACAAAAAATCAATAATGTCCATTTAAATCTTCTAAAAAAATAATGAAATCAAATAGTTGAAACAATGTGGAACTCACTGTCAAAAATTACGAACCAAAAAATTAAAGAGAGTACATGTGGAGCAAATGCAAGAGTGTTGTTGTTGCTGTCGTTCCTTGGTTTGGTCTGAGCATGACCAATATCCAATTTCTGGTGTCCAGAAAGAAACCTATCCTGTTCTTATAACAATATCCAAGAATGTGGAATCTCACAAAGGGTACCTTCTATTTTTATACAAGCACGAATCTTTATCTCTCTCTCTTTCTTCTGCAGCTCTGCGACTGGTTTCATTGTCCAGTTAAGATCCGAGTAAGGTTGCAAAATCTTCAGTTTGCTTCATGAATTATCTGAACAATCTGTTTGCTATTCCAAGATATGACAATTCTTAATGAATTCATTGGAGTAATTAACATATTTTGTCCAGAATGGTCTGAGATGCTCAAAACCTATCTCGAGCCACGGCTTTGATTGACCATTGTAGTGAATCACTGCAGCTTTCTTCACATTTTCTAAGCTGGTCTGGCTCTGATAACCTAATCCAAGCATATGCCAAGCTGGATCTATTGGCAGAACATGACCTTTAAATGCAATTAAAGCTGGAGGCAATGTCCCTAGTTTCCACATTGTTAGATTCGACCTCAGATTCTGCATTTTCACAAACCAAAATCAATCATAAAACTCATAGACAGACAGGTTTCTCTCATATTTTACCTCTCTAAGCCATGAATGGTAAGTGTCTCTGATATTTGTCTTCCTCCAAGTCCTTAGATCAAATATATTCATTCCATATGCCCAAGCACATTCTTTGGGATCCAAATGCTTTGCAATCAGCGGGTGAGAGAAATTGAAGTAGGTCTTAAGACGCTTTGACATTACCCATTCATCTTCTCCTCGACAAGTCTCCACAGCTCCATTAACCTTCCCATTAAGGTCAATATCCCAAAGCGGAGATAAATCTCGCTGAATCACTATATCATCATCTAAGAACACTACCTTGTCTAAGTTCGGAAAAAGCTGTTCATAAAGACAAAACAAACAAGCATTTCAATTTGATATCCTCAAATCCTAATTTTATTACAAGGACAGAAACATTGATCAAAGACAGTAAATGATGAGAATTGTTTACCTCTGGTAGATATATTCTAAGATGGTTGAGCAAAGATATGTATTTAGGACTTCTTGATTGCAATTTAGAAGCGAATGTTCTAGGAGTTATTTCGCTGAGGTTTGCACCAGCAATATGATTCCCATGGTAATAATTTCTAATACTGTTATGGTTTTCCTCAGCTTCCAGAACCGGAACATTCTCTCTTGTTAACCAGTCAAACTGATGAACACTTTTAACTTCAACAATAGCCGGAGCAACGGAATTAAGCGCAAACCAAGAATGCATACCTGCATAGGTTTTCTTGTCTGTGATAACATGGAAGACAAATTTCTCGGGCTTTGAAGATGATTGAACAGCGGATGACACTACAACTGATGCAGCCAAGATATTGTCTGAAGCTAGAACAAAGTGGTGGTAAGAGTTGTCTGAAAGAACAGGGAGAAACTCTGGGGAAGGAAGCTGCCTTCGAGCATGAGCATTGGAGGAATATTCATCGGTTAGTCTTAAAGAGAGACAGTGAATTCCTTTTGGAATTGAACTTGCTGCAAAGTGTTTGTTCATAAGTTCCGCAAATTTAGATTCCCTTAAATCCCTCTCAAACTTCTCTATCTGTTCAAAAGACAATACTCAAAACCACAAACAATTTGAATCACAAAATCTACAATTTAAGAATTAACTCAGATTAGAGAATGTACCATAGCTCGAAGTACGAGGGAAAAAGTTCTTGCATTGTAGTGGTTGTTCTTCATATCAGAAAGAAGTTGACTAAAAGAATCCGAAAGCTTTAAACCATTTGGAATTTCTTCAGTGCTTACTTCATTTAGAATTTTGTAAAAGTCTCTAACTAGTCTCTGCTTCAAAAGAAAAGATTTGAATTAATGTAAATGATATAAAGAAATTCATCGTGTAACTTTAAAAATCTGAAATGAAGCAATCACTCACCTCTGAATCATCTATCCTACCAAGAAGACGTGGTCCTAACCGCCTCCCAAAACAATCTGAACCAACAAAAAAAACCTTTCTTGAGCTTATACATGCATAATTAGAAAGATACATACAAGAAGGGATTTTGGGTTGTGAAGCTAAAACATATTAACGACAAACGAAATGAAAAGAAAAACTCTTACAGTTTCGTTTTTTCAGCATTTGGTTCACACAGACACAACAGAGAATCCCCCAAACACAAACACAAACTGTAAGTAAACTTCATCGTCGAATATCAATCGTGACAATCTAAGCTCAACTGGCACTCAAAGTGATTCAATTATAGATACTCAACAAGAAATTTTCATAACTGCAGAAAATTTGTTGATTGGATCCAAAAAACTTAGCAAAATGCTTAGGTGGTACATCATATCCTACTAAAGTATGACGAGATCTGAACCAAAAGAGCCCACATTTAACAAGGACCAATTAGGCATAGAAACTACAATGATTCAAGAACAGAAAGAAAGAGACTTTTTACCAATGGAAGAGCATTTGTTGACACCTTCAAGAGTAACAACAGCTGTTAAGATGAAGACAAAAGGTAACAAGAAAGCAAGGATTAAGATTGTGTGGAAGAGAGTTCGGTAAGATATATGACGAGCTGCGAATTTGATCTTCATCACATCAGTAAACTCATTGCTGCTCGAAATCGTGATGCTTCTCATGCTAGGCGATATGTGAAGCTGCATCGTTGATCGTGTAATGTATTCAGATCAATCGAATCCAATAAAACCCTAATTCCACCCAATCCCCAACCAAACAACATCACACCCCCTATTCTCCGATCCCGATTGCTTCTCTATTCTCGATCTATCCTTCTGAGAAATTACAAAATCTGATAACGTTCGATTCCTATTCGCTCTTCTTATTCGATGTCTTCTCGCAACCCGCATTTGGTTTTACGAAAACCAGAAATTATCCGAATTTGAGATTCCTGTCGTCTATTTGTAGATTGATTTAAGCTATTAGATACGAGAATCCCATTGGGTTTCCCTCAAATTCGTGTTACAAGCAGATTTACAGAGTTTGACTCTCACGGATCAGATTGATATGGGAATTATAACAAATCAATGAGCTTCCACAGAAGAGAAAATAAAAAAAATCAAGCTTCTTTCAGGTGATTTAGCCGGTGGAGTGGATCTTAAGAAAAACAAATACACCACAGACCGGGAAAAAAACGTAATTAATATAAAATCAAAATCAATTAAAAATGACGTTTAAAATTTTTAATTGGATTTTTCTATGACCAATCCATGTTTGGGATTTGGTGTCTTGACCTTTAGTTTAGGGTTTCTGCATAAAGCTAATTCCTAATTATAGGTTTCTTCCTACTTTCATGCCCAATTCTTTTTTTTTTTTTAATCAACTGCATTCATCGACTTCGCCCCATTTTCATGCCCAAATTTTGATTGAAAGTATTTAAAGGAAAAAAAATAATTTAATTATAAAAAACGTATTATAAGAAATATATCGATTGGACTTGGACTTAGGCTTAGGTCCAACTGAATTAATATTATCAAGACTTTAACGTTAAACCAAATATTTGAAAATTAATGAATTAATACGTAATAATTACGAAATCCAGTGTAAATGACTGACTAGCCGTTACAGACCGCAACGATACGAGTTTTCCCTCTCTTCTCCCGTAGTCTCATATTCCAAAGCAAAACCCTAATTTCTCTATTTTAGTTTTCAATGGAGTCGACGAATTTGAAGAACGCTAAACTCGAGAATCTGCTGATGGATCCTCCGATCACGTTTCAATCTAAGTCTCAAGAGATTTTAGAATTCTCCGAGAACTCGAACCCCAACGTGTTACATGAAACTCCGGATAGAATCTCCAACTCTCTGTTTGCAATATCGAAACCTAACAATAATCCAACTCTGGCAGGTTGCTCACCACGGAATCGGAACAGAGAGAGGAGATTTGTAGTGGTTAAGAAGAATTCTAGTAAGGAGAAGAAGGATTCAGTGGCTGTTGATTGTAATTGCGAAGCTAAGAGCAATGTGAACATGAAAAAATGTGCATGTGTTGAGTATGAAACTCTACGGACCTCACATGAAGAGCTTTTCAATGATCGAATAGAATCAGAATCAGAAAATGGAGAATCAAGCCAGAATGTGAATGAAGGAGATGAAGTTAGAGAATCTGATGAAATTTGGGTTTCTTCAATGAAGAGGAGAAGAGAAAAGGTATTAGAAGAAGCGAGAATGAATCTCCCTGAATTTGGTAAAGTAATGCATCTAGTTAAAGCATTTGAGAAGCTTACTTGCTTCCCATTTTCATATAAGGAACAAGACAAAAAACAAATGCATGATGATAAGATTAAGAAACCTTTGAAATGGGATTTTCCTGGAATGAGTCTGCAGCAACAGCAACCTAAATGTTTAGAAACTGAGACAGATCAACTCACTTGGACTTGTTCATTTTCTCCATCTGATTTGGTTTTAACATCTACAAATTTAGGACTAGAACAACCTCATGCCTCAGTTTCTTCATCATGTGATGATAGGTAGCCAAAAAAAGATATTTCATTTAGAACTCACAATTGGTCTTATTATGCTTTGTTCTGATTTTGTGTTATTACAGTATTTCAAGCCTTAACTCAAATGATGGCATCAGGAGTAAGAGAACTGTATGTATATTGGTTGCATAGCGTCTTTTTATTGTTTTCATCACAAAATGTGTTGATGCAAACATGTGTAGTGATAGTTTGACGTTCTCTTAACGGCAGAGCTTGAATTCCTCTGCTTCAATGGGAAGTAGAAGATCGAAGAAGAAGCAGATCAAAGTCACTTCTCTGAAGCCATTCACACTCAGAACTGAGGTATAAACTTTTCAAAACAAATTCAGAAAAGTTTCAAAGGATAATATTACAACTGATTCGTGATTGTTGTTGGTCTCTGTCTACATAGGAACGGGGACGAATAAAAGAAGAAAAGTTTGCAAAGAAGCTACAAGAGATGACTTTGGAGGAAGAAAGAATGAGAATCCCCATAGCTCAAGGTCTGCCATGGACAACTGATGAACCTGAAGTGAGAAAAACCCTTTACGCTTCTTCATTAACATTTTATAAATAGCTGGTCATTTATAAAATATATTAGATATTTATGTGTTTTGGGGTAAACTCATTTCAGGGATATATAGTAAGCTTGTCACATGTATCTTGATATTTCTTGGTCAAAATTTAAGCATATGTGATATGACATTGTATTAAAGTAGGAAGAGCTTGCAAAATGTTAGTTAAAGACTATAATGTTGCTCTCTGTTTTCAGAATCTGATTAAGCCCCATGTGAAAGGTATCACAATACCAGTAGACGTGAAGCTCCATTCAGATATCCGAGCAGTAGAACGTGCTGAATTCGATCATCAGGTAACAAAAATCTTCCACCCTTGTTTTACGTAAGACAAATATTGTCCTTAGTTGAGAGTTAAGCATGGTTCAGAACCTGAACATGAATCTTTACAAAGGTCTTGATGACTTTGAGGTTGATATGCCTAGTCAATAATATAGATCCTATACTAGTCATTCACCTTTACTTTTCTTCGTGAATCCTGTATCCAAAACTAAGGCTATGATGTATGATAAAATCCAGTATTGTCTCATCGTATCAGGTTGCTGAGAAGATAAAGCTGATAGAGAAATACAAAACAGAAAGAGAACAACAACAACAGGTAAGTAATGTGTACTGAAAAGAAACTCTCTTTGATTCTTATGCAAATGAGTTATGAAAAAATGACAAGGCTTTAATGGATTATTAAGGTAGCAGAAGAAGAAGAGATTCGAAGACTGAGAAAAGAATTGATTCCAAAGGCACAACCAATGCCATACTTTGATCGACCATTCATTCCCAAAAGGTAATGAAAACTCTTGTCATTATGGTTTTCTTGTTGATAGATTAATGAAATATTTGAAGAATTTTAGGACAGATCAAGTGTTGTTGTTTTCTTAATTTTTTGGTTTTGAAGGTCGAACAAGCAACTAACGATACCTCGAGATCCCAAATTTAATATACGAAAACAAAAAAAGATAAGATGCTGCTGTAGTACATCGTCTTGGAGTGAAACAGGATCTTACATGAGTGATCTCTTATACCAGAAAGATCTCTAAATGAAAAAAGAATCAATAATCTAGTTCATTGTCCATATTACTATCATCTTTTTTCAAAAAACATAATCTTACTTACTTTTTTCCATTGAAGCAACCAATCAGTTGCAACTTTCAAGATTTTGTTTCTTCAATTCAATCTTTTATAATCGTAAGGAAAAATAAAAGAGCAAGAAATTATCAGATAATGATTTGAATTAGAATACCACCATCACATTCATCTGTTGTAGTTTGGTAAAGATATTATAATTATTGAAACTTGTCAACTTATTTAAAGACTCAAGTTTCATACAAGACATTATTACGCATGAACCCAAAAACACATAAATATCTAATATATTTTACATTTGCCATATAAGCTACTCCGTTGTATCCCACATTCACATATTACTTTTGATGTTATACTTTTTTTCTCAGATGTGGATTGCTGCCGCCTCGTCTTTTCGTCCTTGGAGGAATTTAATCAAGTTTTCTCCAAAATTTAGGTGTATTTTCCTCTCATTATTTTTTTGATTAAATTCTAAAATTTTATTTCTTACAAAAATATTTTACCAATACCATATATACCTAAAAATATAAACTTTTTTATACTTTTAAAAAACAAAATAAACGTTTTTATAAGTTTTTAAAAAATCGAATACCAACGTATGTGTATAATATATAGTACTATTTTACTCTCAATTAGCTTTATTTCGTTAAACATTATTTATATACCATTCGATTATGTTTCGTGCACGAGAGGAAGGTCTGATAAATTTAAATGTTCAAAGACAAAAAACAGTAAAAAATAAAAGCGCAGTCAAAACTTTTAAGCAAGAGATGATGATAACAGTTATTCAAAAGTAAACATTAAAAGCAAAATGGCCTCAAAAAGTATTAGAATAACAAACAGACAAACACTCAGATCTTTTAAGGTTCAACTGCAATACGGCCAGCAACTTGGTCCAAATCCCGTTGGCCACTGGAAGTGATTCTTCTTCCTCTGAAAGTAAAATAAGAATGTTAACAAACATTGTTACACAGAGTGTTTTCAAGGAAAGAGTAATAGTTAGGTTACCCTTTGGTATCAAGCTCAACAATGTTCATTGTCTCCAACTGTTGGAGGATGTGACGAGCAATTCCACCACTGCTTTTGCAGAAATGTGGTGGGCGACTACCGTTTCTCTTGCTACCACCATAGATTCTACGGAAAGCACCAACACCAAGACCTCCCCTTAGGTAAACCTTCCTTGCCATAGATGCTGCATAACAAGATAATTTTGTCAACAAAAAGTAAACTTTATAAACATTGAGAAAAGTGGGGGAAAGGGATTTACCAGCTCTGATGTAGTACCAATCTGGATCATATGGGGCAAGCTCCTTCAACTTACCTGTCTTCACAATGTCTGTCCATGTAGGAAGCTCAATCTAAAACAAGCAATAAGTTATTCTCCGAGAAAACACAAACATAAACAAGTCCCATATAAACACACACACATCAGTTATGTTCTTCAACACTTGTTTGTTCATATGTTAAAGACCTCAACACATAACTAATTATACAAAATTACACAAACAAATCGTGCCTAAAACAGATAAAGTGCGAAGATTTAATTCCTCAGAAAAATGTATTGATTTCCGCATTTGAAACTTATAACTTTACTACTCAAACACGAAAGAAGACTAGTTAAGCCACAAACCTTTCCAGATCGCTTGAGATGAGAAGCATAAGCCTTGACAAAGTCATGAGGCGAGACGTCTTTCACAGTTTTACCAGTCGCCATAGCTCAAATTGAATAAGAGAAGATTTGGGAAGCAAGCACTGATCTTCTTCTGTGGTTTTGCCCAACGCAGCTGAATCTCTCTCTCTCTGTCGCTCCGCAAAGACTAGGGTTTTCAATCCTCAATAACAAAGCGTATATATATGCTCACTACATTTCAATTAGGGTTTTTTCCGAATCCGGGTTAATAGCCCGACCCGTACTGACTCTACACTAATGGGCCACAATTCTTGATGTTAACAACTCAAATGTCATACCGTTAATATGATCTTAAAATAATGGGCCTAATACGGGTTTCTAATCTTATGTCCTGAAACGACAGCGTCCTAACATTGTCACAAAGTGTCGCCGTCTTATAGACATCGCTTAACCGCTGGCTATTACTTCGCATCTCGAGTCGTCTCTGCCCCATTTTTGGCTTTTCAATCAAACCCTAATCCGAGAGAGAGAGAACAAAGAGAAAGTCATCATCAGCCATGGCGATGAAGAATCTACTTTCACTAGCTCGCCGTTCTCAGAGGCGTTTGTATTTAAGTCAAGTGACAAGATCTTCCTCTTCGTTTTCAGCAATCGATTCGGCGGCCCCTTCCACAT
>KE156766.1:224027-275202 GCA_000411055.1 Leavenworthia alabamica
ACCCACCTTTTCTTATCCTGAATGGTCCAATCTCCTCCGACGCACCATACGCTACCGACGAACAACCCGGTCCTAGTGAAAAATAACATATTTCAATGTAGAGTTATACACAAACAAACAAAAAAATAATTAATCAGAAACTGACTTCATTTTGAAACAATACAAATTCAATATCCCTTAGTAACAACGAATCATGCAATATAAACTATCTGTTTAACCATAGAAATTGTATACTTGTTTATTTCTGGTCAACTATACTTTAAGTACAAAAATATCATAAACGGAATATTATTTTTTTTTTGCGAGTAAAATTAATTAAAGAGAGATGAAAAGGAGAATTGATATAGGATGAGTAATTTATCCAATAAATTTGTGTATAGAGGTTGAATTTAAGGGAAAAAAGAGACCAAAAGTTAGTTGTGTATTTAATAGCGTCTTAAAGTTAGTTTGGAAATTGCATTAAATGATATAACTTATTTAGAAATTGCAATATTATTTTGTCAGTATAAACGTACCTAAATATCAAGAAAATACAATGATCTAGTGAATGCATGCATGATGCATATAAACAAGCATAACGATGTATCATGATATATATATGTGTATGTAGTATATATAGATATAGCATATTTTGTAAATACAACGTGTATCATATATACAAATCATAATATATACATAACAAAAACTTAATTATTAAATGGGCTCGAATAAATGGTGAGTCTCCATTGGTAGTTAGGGCATCATTCTTCCTATGCCTAAGTTGGACAAACCCAGTTTTATAGATAGAGAGGTTTATAAATAACTAGTACTATTAAATAAAAACATATTGCAAACGAATTCACAAAAAAGATCGTGCGCCAAGTTTGAAAGAGATTAGTTGGTCTACTAACATAGATCTACCAAGATATAAAATGTGTGGTGATTAATTACCTCCGTTGAGCCAAACTACGAGAGGTTTTGAGAGAGGGAGGTGAGAAGCTTCGGTTAGCCAATAAAACAGTGATCTCCCGGCGACTTTATCCACTGTTACATAGCCGGAAAACTGCTCGAACGTGACTTTAGGCTGACCGGGAAGTGACGTAATCCGGTCTGCCTCTGCCTCTTTTTCTTCTCCTCCTGCTATTTGACTTCTTACTTGAGATGTCAGTACAAGTATGGCCATCAGAATAGTGAAAATGACGCATTTTGCCATCGCCATGGCCAGAGAGGACAATTAAAAACTAGAGTTTGTCTGAAACTTTTGAGATTGGCTTCTACAGTTCTACCTTCAACTTGTCTTAAATAGAGATAGAGAGATGAAATGAGGATGATATTTTATTTAAATGACGGAAATAAAATAATAATAGCTAAAATTTTAACGCTGTGAAAATAATAGTTTTAGGAGTAAAGTTACGAGTTTTATTATTACATGGACTAAAAATTAATCTATATTACGATAACATTTTTTTTTTTTTTTAAAAACCTAATTTTCACCGTATATTTAGAATCACGCCGAATGATCACATTACTAACAGTTGACTCTTGACTGAAATATCTCCAATTAGAACACTACTTCTGTTGTTGTTTTCGCTCCAACACTTACTTTAAATATGACATTAATATCTCTACTTATTAAGGTTGGAGTTTTTCGTAAACTTTATATGCATAAAACAT
This sequence comes from Leavenworthia alabamica, assembly GCA_000411055.1. Lineage (NCBI taxonomy): Eukaryota > Viridiplantae > Streptophyta > Magnoliopsida > Brassicales > Brassicaceae > Leavenworthia > Leavenworthia alabamica. The sequence goes on from KE156766.1 coordinate 225,681, forward strand.
ATTAGAGAAAAGGATAAATAATAGAAGAAGGATAACAAAAAGGGACCACCAATAGGATAAGTGACAGTAACTTTATGAAAATAGAAGAAGAGACAATGATGACTTCAGTGACACCAACAGCTTCGAATAGTATTAAATACGTTATTTGAGTAAGCATTTAATCAAACCGTGTGTGTCCTTCCCTATATACATCACATGCTTTACAAAAAAAACACACATTTGTTAAACTAACGCTCGTTACCTTACTCTTGTTGCTCTACTAATAAATATGGTTAGCATGTTAAAACGTTATGATAGAAAACATTAAATGATGATTTGTAAGAAATAAAATAAATGAAAAAAAACTTACGAGTTTTGTTTTGTGAGCTAATAATTAAGTCATAACATTTTGCTAATGCATTCGTCTCATGATATGATTAGATGGCTCGGCCATGGACCATAGAGTGGCTCATGGTTTGGAATTTGGATATTAATTGGGAAAAAGGTCTTTCCACTGAACCGGGAAAGAGGAATTAGACTTATCCGCCAATGTGGTCGACACGACTTAAATTCCGAAAATTTACATTATAGGAAAATGTATTCTCTCTTTTAAACCTACAACTTTGACCATCTTTGCATAGGCCATTACTATAAATTCCCCCTTTTGTATTATAATTTATAACACCTTTTTTTTGTAAGACTATTTTTGTTTCCATAATTTATTACATAGTCAAAATCTTTTTATTTCTTTTATTCAACGAAAATAATAGAGTATATATGTGATGAACGTAATATATCAGATGTAGTTAGTTATTTCACATTATATTGCTTTTGACCTTGACCAATATGATTAATTATAACTTAAAAGGCTATAATATAACCATTTTGTCCAACATATGACGTTTTTATGGGTAAACAGAAAGTGCATGTTCGGTGACGATTTGATTATTCAGACATACACAACTTTAAATCAAACAACTACATTTTAAAATATTGACGACTACATAATCATTAATGTTATTTATGAATGCCAGTAGATAAATGTAAATATCTCTTACGTACACGCGAAGTTACTGGAGAAGAAGCCATTAATGCGTCACCACTCTTTTCGATTTATACAGTTTTCTGAATGAATATTCCATCAAAGCTATATAAATAAGACTACTTTATATTATAGTTGGTTTAGTAAAATAAATTATAAATTACATCATAAAGTTTTTTTATCTACTTATTTTTTCCGTTTGTGGTTGTGTCTATTAAGTAAAGTCTATTTTGGGAAAAATCTGACAAAAGCTTTAGAAGATTCTATGTCCGTGCTTAGCAATATTTTCTTACTTGCAGATTCTTTTAAAGTATATCCAACGTTATTTAAAAAGATTGGTTAAAAGTAATTTATGATATTTAAAGAAGCACAGGAGTAGTAGTTGGCAAATGAGAGATTTGTATTAAAGTTACATAATAATGACTCTTTTCGTATCCTCTATTTAATTAAATATATCATTGCATTTTTTATGTTCTTTTTTTTTAAAATAAAGAAACGAGTGAGGTCGAATAGTGTTAAGGTCATATCAAGAAACTTGGTGATGCATATTTTGTCCAACAGATTCAGAGTTGTGTCAGTCTTCTTCCTTGTTCCATTTCTCTTTCTGTGACGTTTTTAAGGACACGATGCGCTGAATCTCTGCTTCCCTCACGTGCTGTTTACAGTCGCTTATGTCACCGTCCAATCATGCGTCGCTGTTCCTTCAGCCACTTACTCACTGCTCAGTGTCATTTACTTAGCCGTTAAATTGCTTAACATCTCTGTTGGGCCTGGCCCAATTTACACCATTTATTGGGTTTATCATCATATTAAAAGATTTGCTCACTCGTAAATTAATCGGACCTGATCCAGAAGCGATGCTAACTTAAAAAAAAAAAGACAAATGTTACAATGCAAGACCGCTATTTACCAAAAAAGTTTTGTTTTTCCTACTTTTTAATGTAATTTTATGATTTTTTTTTTCCAGCTGTAATTTTATGATTAAGAGTAATATAGAGATATTTGTTTGACTCATAAGGTAGAGTATATTCTAAAAAGTAAGCCAAAATACCAAAGTTTAAAAATGAACTTTTTTACTAAAAATTACATTTATACATTCAAAGTCCAAACGGTCACTAATCACTGGTAAACAACTGTATACAGACATTAGAATAGATAATTCTTAAATCCGACCGTTGCAACTCCAGTTCACACTAACGGTAACATACTTAGCTTTTCGTATAAATAAATCAAAATTATACTCAAACTTTTCATCACATAATCTCTAATGGATTCTCAACAAACAAAACTCGAAAAACCTCTACAACTCGACAACCATGAAATCACAACTATAAACTTTGAATCTCCGCCTCCATCACTCCCAGAAACCGACCTGAATCATGATTCTCCTCCTCCGGCCTCCACCGAGCCAATGAAGAAAATTGTAACTCCGGATCGTCTAAGAGTCCCTATAGCTTTCAAGCACCCAGAGAGGTAATTTGGTTAGGTTGAAATAACCGCTTTGAAAATTAAACCAGATTGATTAGTGCAGAAACATGATTCTGTAAACACCAAATTATCAGGTACAGAAGCCCAACTGATGCTATGATGTCTCCAGTTACTAAAGGTCTTCTTGCAAGGAGCAGGAAAGCTTCCGGTTCTCTTATTCCACCCAGCTTTAACCTAACCAAGGTCAACTTCAGTTTACCAAATAGAAAACCGGCTTTATTTACATGGTTTTGTTTATCTATGGTTTATAAATTTATTAACGCTCTTCATTAAATTAACTGTTCAGATTCAAGAACTACCCAAACCGGACTCCGGATTATCATCAGCCAGTTGCTGAAGACATTGTGGCTTGATGTATTACTAGCATATAAAAAAAAAAGAAATCGAATAATAGATTAAACTTTGGCTATTCATATACTCATCTTGAACAACATATTTCATTATAACTAAGTTAAGATTCATATTAATCTCCTTTAAATCTTTACTGTTAAGACAACTAACAATTTCAGCTGGTAACTAAAAACAGAACAAAACAAAAATAACTTCATTAAGAACAAACCCATATATAATTATTATCAGTTAAATATGGGTTTGTTTATCCGTCAGTCCACGATATTTTCATTGGGCTTTTTGTTATCACATGGGCCACTATATTTGTCTTGCTGGTTTAAATTTGTGATCCAGGATAGTACCACAAAATAAATAAATTTCATATGCTTAGATTTGATATATATGTGAAATAAACAAACCTGGTTGAACAAGTTTTGGTTACTGCTTGCGTTCACTATTTTAAATTTTTAATAATTGGGTTTACAAGCATCTCACAAATTAGGACACACGCACATCTTAGACATTTCTATAATTTAAGATGTTTTTGGTATAATAAATAATATAAATATGTAAGGTGACTACTATCTACAGTCTACTTACTATCTACCATAAGGATCGAGCAGCATAGGGATTGGTGTTTGGGATAGGAACAGTGCAGAGAAAAAGTGTATATATATATTAGACAAGACAAACGAAACAGAGTGATAGTAGCAATTAGATCTCTGGATTATCTTTGATTCCACATCCTCAAATGTAATATCCGTGTTTCGTTAATTATTTTTATTTTTTACATTTGACCTGTCACCTTCTTCTCTATAGATAATTTTTTTTTAAAAAGTGATAATTAAATTAAGAGCTAGAAAAAGGTGAAAAATTGTGGGACCATTGAGTAGATCTCTTTCTCTTCTGTTTTCTTCAGTTTCTCTCTCGATATGCCCAACTTCTTCACTCTTCATCTACTTTATTGCGAGTATAATGCCATAATAAATACACTTTGATTTTAAAAACAATATTATGGTCACTTTTTGTTTCTCAAATTTTATTTATTTTCATTTGTATACTTGTTAAATGTAAAAAGTAAAAACAAACTATATATATAATCCACAATCACTTATAATATTTTTAAAATCAAACCCATTTTCTTAATCAATTGCCTAAACTATTACATCACATGTAAACGTTTCACAAAAAGTGTCAATGTTATTTCGTTAGGCGTGTATAGTTCATCTCAAAGATGTGTCTTTTGGAGTTAGACCCAATTTGTTAGGATATAAATGATCCTCGTTGATCCTTCACATCACTAATTATTATTGTTGATATGATGTATCTATTGAAAAACCCAATCTTTGTTCTTGAGACCACAAACTTTTGGAGTCGGTGAAGTAGACATGACTTAGTGGTTTTTAAGTTTGTCCGGTTTCTCCTTTTTTCCCATGTGATGTCTTAAGATAAAATGATCATCATCACACTCACTCCTTTGTTTTGATTCGTAAGGATATATTGCTTTCATCCACTTTTATTTTCCCTATTAATATTTTAGTTAGAGACAATATACAAGTACAAGAGGCGTGCATTGAGTATTCCACATCCTTTTAGAATTGTCGATAACAGCATGCCCATCTACACATAAATCATCAGGGACCATATACGTACATATTAAACCATATTACATGCGATCGAGTTACATTTCTTATACGAACATAACTTAGATGTTTAACAAGTTACACTTATATATAACTTAACATCCATATATATGTTTAATTTTGTATATATAAGTTCTTTTAAGTTTAGATATTCACGTATACTTTTTTGAGATATTCTTTTTAGCCGTAATATAATTGCAGTTCCTACCACATACGGGAATAATAAATTAATCGAAATTTTAATTTTTCTCTGAATGTATATTTGATATAATCCAGAATTTTAAAGATGAACGTGAAATTGACTGATTATTCAAAGCAATTATTTTATTTTCCCTTCAAGGATAGAAAAATCTGACAGGTGGCATTATGGCATCCATTGCTTTTTAAACAAATACTTTCTATAGTAGAAATTCTTCTAAATTTTGGAGGCTTATGACATTGGTAGGGTTCTCATATTCACTTCCAAATTAAAGCATCCTTCTTCTTTCTTATTTTTCATACTTTAAAAAAAAGAAAAATCGAATCACATACTTTTTTTTCTCTATATTTCTCATCCTTATTCACTCTTTCTTCATTTATCATCTTACATATTACTCACTTTATAGAATACAAAACCCTAGATTTCTGTTCAAGCTCAAGACCGTAAAAACATAGGGGCTCAGGTGAGAGACAACTACTCCTTCCTTTTATTGTTATGTAAGAATTAAATCGATTGAAGAAAATAAATTCTAAATCAACCCTATTCTTTGAAATATAATTTATATTTTGTTTCAATTTTGTGGATTTATTGTATTATCAAGAACTCTAAAGGACGATATGAGATTTAGAATTCAATGCAAAATTATATGAAAGTGTATTGTTCTCCCTTACAGCGTCTTCAAATGGATTGACATTTGGTTCTTCCTTTACTTTTTTTGTTCTTGCATTAAGTATCTTGACAATAGCATTGATGAATCCCGTCGTCCCATGGAAAGATCCAAACGACAACGTTTCAGGCGGGACTACAACTAGACGTGAAGGCGAAGTAGAAGAAGATGCAGAAGATGTCGTAGCCACCAGTGCCAAAAACTTAATTAAAAAGCCGAAAACTTCTTTTTCTTCTTCGTCTTCTTCTTCTTCGTGGATGAAGTCGAAGGATCCGAGGATTGTTAGGGTTTCACGCGCCTTTGGAGGTAAAGACCGTCACAGCAAAGTGTGTACGTTACGTGGGCTACGCGACAGACGCGTGAGATTATCAGTCCCCACGGCTATTCAGCTCTATGATCTTCAAGAACGCCTCGGCCTTGACCAGCCTAGTAAAGCTGTTGACTGGTTGCTCGATGCAGCTAAAGATGAGATCGACGAGCTCCCTCCGTTACCTGTCTCGCCGGAACGTTTCAGCTTCTTCAACCATCATCAGTCATTCTTGAATCTTGGTCAAAGGCCGAGTCAAGATCCGACCCAACTCGGGTTTAAAATCAATGGATGTGTAGAAGAGTCTACTACAACTAGCCGTGTAGAAAACAATAAAGAGAAGGGAGAAAACGATATCGTTTTGACAAACAATCATCATATTGGATCTTATGGAACTTATCACAACATGGAACATCATCATCAACGACATTCAAGTTTGCAGGCAGATTATCATCATCAACTACATGGTCTTGTCCCATTTCCATCACAAATTTTGGTATGTCCAATGATCACATCATCATCAACAACAACAACTATACAATCTTTATTTCCATCATCTTCGTCAGCTGGTTCAGGGACTATGGATACAATAGATCCGAGGCAAATGGTAAGCCATATTCAAATGCCATTAATGGGTAATTCTTCATCTTCAGCATCCCAGAATTTTTCGACTTTATATTCAATGTTTCATGGTAGTAGTAGTGGCAACAATGGTGGTAGTAGTAACATTAATAACCGGATGTCGTCGGTTCAATTCAACCGAGCTAGTACCGGTTCAAAGGCTAATACGTCGAGGATTCTAGGCTCAGAGAGTAGCACAAGTAGAGGAAGTGGTCACCAGATGTGGGATTAGACTACAAAACATTTACTATTCTACTATTATTTTTCATGGTATAAGTTGATTTATTGATGATATGTATTCATGTATGTGTTTGGACCTTGCTCGACGATCTATATACACAAACACACACATGAAATGTAGAATTGTTTAGGGCACTTTGGTATAAGTATCTCAAAACTATGTATGAATTTTGAATATATATATATATATATATATATATATATATATAATAAGATTCTGATTTATCAATAGATGATGTAATCAAGGTTGACGATCTGTTTAGGGCCACTTGAGTTTAGGGTTCATTGTATAAGTATCTTTAAACTATGTTGACGATCTGTTAATCAATGTATATGAGCTTATTATGTTTATGTCGGACGCACAGTACATGTATAGAACTAATTAAAGTGGTGACTGTCGCTAGAAAGTAGATGATGATCCAAAGAAAACGCCTAACATTGTATATAGATATTTGTAAGTAGAAGTCATCTCCATTAAATTGTAAATGCATGTTATATACATATAAGGTAAATGCATGTAACTGAGTGGCGAGGAGCAAGTTGGTAATAGACAAAACATAAATATTTATAGCAGAAGGCTAAAGGAAGAACTGGCGAGTAATTAAGGGTAGTAAAAACAATCTTGGATTTATTTGAGTTAAAGGTTACCGATCCAATGCTCTGTCACTCTGTCGTATATCATCACACTTTCTGCAAAAAGCTTCCATGTCTATCTCTAGCTAACACATACATATATATAATTATATATATATATATGCATTTTTGGAAGTTTCCTACATATTATATATTATATATTGATCTTATTTTGGTTAACCGAACACCTAAATCCCAATTTTAATATGCTTTAGTTAGTTTCTTTTTAATTTCCAATAAGACTGCACATTTGAAAGCAAATGACAAAAGGAAACGAAATTTGTAAGTTAAAAGCTGCAACTCCAAGTGTAATCCTACTAGTATCAATACAATTTCAGACGATCAAGTAAGATTTGTTGCAGTTCTGTTCAAATATTTGAAACAACTTTTAAAATAATCAATTGATAGATAGTATTTCAATAATCATGTTTAGGATGATTGATGTCAAATATTATAGTAAACATTTTGTGTGTGTCAAATAGAATCATTTTTACTATACTGTACATGTTTGATTTTTCAGTGATTTGTAAGTTACCGGGCTCAGCTTTTACAATGATATTGGGAGCAAACCTCTAAGGCCCATATTTTTGAAATTTGTTTCATAACTAGAAAGCCCATGAAAAACTAAGAAATATGTATACTTTGTCTTTTAAGATTTGCCAGCTCTTTTAAGCTTCCCTCAATGAATAATTGTATCCTTTCTAATTATTACAGCACCGCTGTCATAAGGATATATGAAAATAATTCGAATTTTAAATTCATAAAATAAAGAGTTAATATCCTTATTAAATCACATTTCTTGTTTCTTTAAAACTCCCTAACTCTCTATATAAGTTAACGAAAATCTCAAAACTTTGCAATTTCCCACTGACTGTGGATCGAGAGGGTTTCTGGGGTTTATAATTCGCATTCGAATCCCTGATTCTCCACCTTTGATTTCGTTTTTTGGCATTGAAATTACTCAATTTCACGTCTTCGTTAGGGTGCATTGGGTTCGCCGCCGAAATCAGTCTCTTCTTCTTATTCGGTGAATTTGTTCTTAGTCCAATGGAGAAAGCTTTTTCTCCGGTAAGCAATTTACTTCTCTTACTTAAATTCTTTTACTTTCTCGAGTTTGTTTTGTCGCTTTACTCAGCGGTGAATTAGTATCAATGAATCTAGGGTTTCTAGTGTATTTTTAGTCACATAAGCAAAATTGATCGATCAATAAATTCATTTTTCAGTTTTCGTTAGTTAATATTAATCCTCTCTTCTTCGTTCTCAGGTACCGAATCGAAATGAATTGATTTTGGTTTAGTGAGGGATGCGTTTTGTGTTGTTTTTTCAGTCAAGAAATGGTTGTTTATGTTATGTTGGGTGAAGTTGTAAGAGAGTTTGAATATGAACAATGGAGCTGGAGAAGGTGCAAGTAAGACAATAGAGTTACATAGTAAGAGAAAGCTTTTTCGAGAAGGCAATGATTTCCCTTTTGCAGTAGCTAGAATGGCAGTGGCTCAGATTTGTGAGAGTGTAGAGGTTAACTCTTATCAGGAATCACTGTCACGAGAGGGTGTTAGGTTTACTTCTTTTCAAGAATCTGCTCTTGAAACTTTAACCGATGTTGCGGTTCAGTATATCAAGAGCATTGGGAAGACTGCTCATTTTTATGCTAATATTGCTGGTAGAGTAGATGCTAATTCTCTAGACATTGTTCAAGCCTTAGAGGATTTGGGATCTGGTGTCGGTTTTGCTGGTGTTTCAGATACTGAACGTTGTCTTGCTGATTCCGGTGTAGTCAAAGATATTATTCGTTATACTGGAGAAGCGGAGGAGATGCCATTTGTTTATTCTCTTCCTCGGTTCCCATTTAACAAAGAGAAAAGACATGCTCCTAGTTTCTCTGAGGTTGGAGCAGAGCCTCCAGGTGAACACATCCCTGCTTGGCTTCCTGTATTCCCCGAAACTAAATTAGGTGATCGATCAGAAGAAACTATTGTAGGCACAATCGATGGAGAAATTCGTAGTAAAGAAAATGGGTCATCTTTACCGACTATGCAACATTCTTTTGATGGTTGTAGGTTAGAAGTAGTTAAATCTCCAAAGGATGCTCGAGAATCAACAGAAACAGATGTAGAAGGTAACCCATTTCTAACAGCACCTCTTCGATTTGTCGATAAGGATGTGCCACCTGTGTTCCTTTCAAATGAAGTTGTTAGCATCAACCATGTTCCTGAGTCGCATATGAGCAACAACAATGTTCCTGATACGCATATCTGCAACAACCATCACATTCCAGTTCTTGAGGCATCTGCTTCATCGGATAAAATCAAAAACAAGAACAGGCTAGCTGAATGCGAGGATGGAGAGAAGGTAGATGGTACAAGAACACAACGAAGTCTGGTACGATTCAAGATAGGGACTACTAAGAGACCTACATGTTTGGCAATAAATTCGAGCTTCCAGGAACATGATAGGTTTCAAGAAGGTGTAGTAGACAAGAGGGAGAAGAAATCAGAAATCGAAGTAAAGCCAGGAAGAATCGACTCAGATGTAAAATAGGTATTATGTCATTTTAGAATTCGTAGACAAAATAGCTTTGCATCCTGAGTTTAGTGACAATTGAAATAGATTACTTTTTAGTGTAAAAGATTTTTACTAATTTTAAATGATGGAGAAAGAGAAAGTTGTTTAGCCTTAAACTTGTTTTGCTGGTGAACTATTATTTTGATAGTTCCATGTTAATATGCTCTTAGCACTTTTAGGTATGGAGTACTGTTATTAATTATATGCTGGTTACAAAAACAAGTAGGAAGAGAAGAAGACGCAAAAGGGCTTACCAAAGAATTTGATTCGAAAGCTGATGAAACCAAAAATTTATGGCTGATGAGAACAGGACAGACCATCTACTAAGGTTCATGCTGCTCCTGGTTGAGGATCTTCTCTTTGGAGGAGCAACTCCTGATGGATCTGTCAACAAATGAAGTTACTTGGTTTTCCAGATGTATAAATTATCATCTGTGTCTGTGTGTTTCACAAGGATGGAGGGCATTGTTCAAATTTGGATTTGCTCTGTTTTTTCAAAGTGGTTTTTTCAGACAATGTTTTCTCGGAGTTGCCGCCAAACTAAACAAGTCTTGATATATACCCTAATGATCCATTATCAAACAATGCACACTAGTTGTTGACTCAGAATCTTTTCAGTTTTCACAACCGAGTCAAATCAGTCACAGGAAATATTTAAGTTTCACAATTCATACTCATGCATTAATCCAAATCTAAAACTTTTAACAATTTCGAGATAATTAAAGGATAACAATTAAGATTCTCGGAGTCATTGCAGCGAACTCGGGTGATCTAGAATCCTAGCTTGGTGCTGAGCCAGTGCCTACGCTTAGCGTTGTACCTGTGTGAAGAAACAAAGGAACTCGGTCTAATCACGAATATTAACTGAGGAAGAGATTGAATTTTATAGGGAGCCTAGGAACTAGAGTGACCGTCGGATTTTCTTATGATTTATTAGCCGTCTGATGCTTTAACGGTTAATTTTATGAATCGGATCTGGTTTCGGTTAACTAAACCGGAAAGATAAAAAGATAAATTTAGGGTTTTGGTTTCTTCTTTCCTCTCTCTGCCCGGCTTCTGAAACAAAACAAGTTCTAATAATACTTGGGGCTTTTGTTCTCAGCGCCGGCGAGAAGAAGCTATGACGACAATTGTTCCCACTTCCGAAGAAGATCCGTTTCTCGCTGTTGTCCGATTCACTTCCCAGCTCGCATGGGCCGATGCTGGTCCCGAGGTACCATCTCACCTTGACCTTCTTTGGTGAATGATGTGGTTTATGTTGTTTCATTAGAAGAATCTGATTGGTCACGTGTTAGTAGACTCAATATGATTCTCCTATCCGATGTTGTTTTTGGAGTTGAACAATTTGTAACCTTTCAGGATTGTGATGCATATGATTCATTAGTTTTAGCAATCTACCTTAGTTTAATTAAGGCTATTCAAGGCCTACTTTGTACTTGAGTAGTGATCGATTTAAAAATTTGAAACTTGGTTTTCTTTTCCTTAGGCTGCAGAACCAGAAATCACCAGGCTATGTAGAGAGGCTGAGGAGTCTATAGTAGCAGGAAAGTGGCTGGAGTTAGCTACGTTAATGGTAACTTCTGCTGAACTGGTATCTTCCAAGATATCTGAAAAAGGTTAAACCATAACACAACTCCCACTTTTCTACAGTATGTTACTTCAATTGTTAGTAGTTTGAAGTTCTTTGCATCTCTTGATTCAGATCTTGAGTGTACCTACACCATAATTTGCAGTCTTGTCAAGAATGTGAATGACTCTGAGGAAGTCCTTGAAATGGTGAAAGTTATATCTTCTAAGATTGCTCAACAACCAAGTGACAAAGCTTCACTTCGTTTGAAGATGTATGAATCTTTATGGCTTATATTTTAATACTTTGTTTATCTTTTTCATTCTTCTTTTCTATCTTTGTATAGCCTCTTCAATCTCTATAACCTTCTGGACCACCCATATGCTCGTTTTCAAGTATACATGAAAGCTCTAACACTGGCTGTTGATGGGAAGGTTACTGAGTACATAGTTTCTTCTTTTAACAAGATTGATAACTTCTTGAAAGAGTGGAACATTGACATTAAAGATCAGAGGGAACTCTTTCTTACCATTGCTAATGTGCTTAGAGAAAACAAAAGGTACTGCAACATTCATTATCTCTCTGTTTTTTTTTTTAATTTCCATTTAGGTATATAACAACAGCCTTGTGATTTTTTCTGTTAATACTCCAGCTTGGTGAAAGAATCACTTAGTTTCTTGACTAAGTATCTAGCGACTTTCTCCAATGAGGATGCTCAAGTCCTGGATGAAGCTAAGGAGGAGGCTGTGCGTGCTGTTATCGAATTTGTCGAGGCTTCCAGTATCTTTCAGGTATCGTAAATCATATAAACATGGTGTGATTTGGATGTATAAGATTCCAGGAGGCTGTTGTCTTTCTTGTTCTCACACTACTCGTAGATATGTATTGGAATTTCATCAGTTATCTTTTGGGTAAACTGCAGTGTGATTTGTTGGACTTGCCAGCTGTAGCACAATTGGAAAAGGATGCTAAATATGCACCGGTTTATCAGCTGCTGAAGATCTTCCTCACTCAGAGACTAGATTCCTACAAGGAATTCCAAAATGCAAATTCGGATTTTCTGCAAAGCCACGGTACAATAACGTTCATGCATTTACTGCTCTATCTTAAACACGATGGCCTGATGAATCCTCTGGTGTTTTTAGGACTTATCAATGAAGATTGTGTAACTAAGATGAGATTGTTGTCACTAGTGGACTTAGCCTCAGATGAATCTGGCAAAATACCCTATGCCTCAATTAGAGACACTTTACAGGTTAAAACACTCCTCGGCTAGCACAACACATGAATTAGTGTGACTCTTTAAGGTACTTATTTTTCTCTGTGTTTTCAGGTAACTGAAGAGGAGGTCGAGCTATGGATTGTGAAGGCAATAACTGCGAAGTTGATTGATTGTAAGATGGATCAGATGAACCAAGTTGTTATTGTCAGGCAAGTCACACATCTATTGAAAGTCTGCACTTATGTTCTTCATATATATCTACATGACATTCATAGTTTGATGGTATGATTCACATCTTTCAGCCGCTGTTCTGAACGTGAATTTGGGACACAGCAATGGCAATCTCTTCGAACAAAGCTTGCAACATGGCGGGTAAATACAAACACTTCCCCTTCATTTTTCAATACAAAAACATCTCCTGAATCTGATGATTTTTTTGTGTAGGACAACATTACAAACATCATAAGTACAATCGAATCTAACAAGGTAACAGAGGAAGGATCTCAGGCATCATCTGCAGCAATTCAAGGGTTGAGTGTTCGTTGAAAAGCTATAAAGAAAACTCCATTTTCATCTCCAGAAAAGCCCTCAATTATTGTCTACTTAAAAGCTTTCCTCTCTGTCTATTTTTGCTTGCTGATTTTTTTTGATCTTTGAATCTTCTTTGTTCTTGAAACAATGCGGATACTTTTTTGTCCTGGAATCTTTTTCATTATTTTTCGCTTAATAATGCTTATTAGTTTGAGGATACACTTAACCATTTGCCACCTATATGAACAGTTCACGCGATAGATTTTAATTGTTTTCTTACTGATGTATGGAGACACAGAACAAAGTAGTAGCCATTATCAGCTGGATCTAGCGAACACTAAAGTTATTACATGGGAACAGTACAGACAAAAAGATACACTCAGCTAACAACATTCTGTCTGATGGGTGCAGAAGAAGCTAAAATTCTAGACTTGATGATTCTTACAAATTCCCATGTACGAGGAACACAGTTAGTAGTAACAAGGCGGCAAACCAAGAATCAGTTGGTTTGTGTGAACCAGTATTGGGTAACCAAGGGTAGGAATCAGGAGGAGGCATCACACAGTTATCACCATTGAAATAGATTCTTCTTGGAAATGCCCAACCTTTCTCCAATGTGAAAACTGATGCTTCTTTCTGGAAAAGTAACTCAGATTGTACATTACCTAATGGTCCAGCTTGCATCAACAGATCATTGTAGAACTTTATTCCCCAGAGAATTCCAGTATCATCTATATACAAAATTGGAAAACACATATCAACATTATAGATGATGGAATGAACAAAAAGGAGTTAATATATAGTACTCTTACTTATGGAAGCATAAGGAGTCAGAGGTTTATAGTTGAAGCTAAATGTCTGAGTGAGATTATCGAAATTTGGATGCTGCACAACGAGATTCCACTGCGAATAGTTCATGTTGTAGTTGAAATTTGTGATGGTGACTTTAACTCTCCAGTAAGCTTTGTAGTTAACCTTCACATGCCATTGGATTCTAACTGGACACATGTGGTTTGTACATTGGACTTGAGGCGCGTTTTTACCAAGATTTGGAACATATGATGCTATTCTTGGACCTTTTGGGCTGAATGAGAAGACACCAACATTAACCGAACAAGTACATAGATTATGTTTAGGTAATGAAAGAAAGAACTTACTCTACACAATTCCCTGGCTGAGAAATGTTTCGGCATCCACAAGAACATGTAGGACAAGGAACTATTGTACTGTTATAAAAAGATGAAAGTGAGACACAGCAAGTTGGAGTCTTCTGAGCTAGGAACTGAGAGTATGTGCAAGTTACATTCCAAGTCACTGTAACATCAGAAAACAAACTCAGTTTCCAAAATAAACTTAAAAAGCTTTGGTAGTAAGTAGATTTCAAGAACTACTAACTTACTTAAAGCTTGTGTAACTCTTCGTCTGTCAGTAGCAATGAATCTAGTGGGTTTAACAATCTTCCCAGGGCTACAAGTATAGCCAGGTCCAGGAGCTTTGAAAGTGAAATTCTTAGGTACCCTAACAGTCTTATTAGTGGTTCCAGCTTGTCCAACAACGAGCTGGAAAGAGGAAACAGCGGTGGCTGGATCTTGAGCCCAAGAGTTAATGACACCACCTCTGCAACAATTAGCAACCTGTTGATTGTAAGGAGCTCCAGGTAAGAGATCAACAACAGAAGGTGTTTTTTTACAACAATGAGGAATGTTTCCTTTGAATTTTGAACAATCTCCTTGTTCTGTTGTTTGTCCTCCAAACATATTCCATATAACTTCTCTTTTTGACCATAACCATCCAACTGTCCAACCTGGAGCTTGAATGTGTCTATATTGCTGGAAATTATATATTGTTACAGCCGCCTGCACCGTTCAAGAAATCGAAAAAATAACCCTTAAATCAAGATTCAAGAAATGGCTAATTTTGAAGATTAAAACGGATAGAGATACTTGATAGCCATCTACAGTCCAGCTAATGATATCCCATTTGATAGTAATGTTTCCACTTGGGTCCAAAGGATCATATGCTTCTGAAAAGTGACATACCCGTGAGCTTAACAAGAGTACTGAAGCTTATTTTTGTTTTCTTGTTTCAAAGATTCTCTCTTTTCCAATAATAACAGAGCATTCAAGATGATAAATGTTAAAAAGATTCCAAACTTAAAGTAACTCAAGAAACACAAGATTCAAATTTCAAGAAAATAATATTAAAAAATGGGAAACATAGAAGGAAGCTTTGTTCAGTTTCAAAGGAAAAGTTGCACTCAGACACAAAATAAAACCATAGAAAACTGAAAAGCTTGAATAAAATAACAGAATCTTTATGCTTACCTGAAGGAGTATAAGCAGAGAAAGAAACTAGAAATATTACAGAAAATCCAAACTTGAAGAAGATTGACGAAGAATAAGAACAGGAGAAACTCATGTTTCTTCTCTTAAGAGAAACAGAGAGGAACCCTTCTTCTTCTTTAATCTTAAGTGTCTGACAAAGTGACAAGGCACGGTTGAAGAAGATTTAAAAAGCTCGACGTAATAAGATATTGACTTATTTTAGAAAGAAGAAAATGACCAATTAGCTTTGTAATTAACCTTGAAAGCATAATGAGTTTTAAAGACTCATAACTCTCTATGCATTGAAAGTGGAGAAATTCAGCTTTTTTTTGTTTTGTTTTTGTGTGCAGAGATTAAATGAAAACCAAAAGAAGGTAGCTTTAGTGGGAGATGAAAATTGTTAGTTTTTGTGCCAAGTGTAATAATTTGACTTAATGCACAAGTATTAATGCACTTACCTATCGTCTTTTTTCCCATTCAAACATTCTTATTCGCATTTAAAATCTTGTTATTCACATTTATTATTTGAGACCTTATGACCCGTATTATACACGTTGGTGTTAAATTGGGCCGATAGGGAACAACATTAGGCCCGTTATTAGCCCAGCCCATCATTACACATGCTCTAAAATATCGTTAGCGAGTCTTGACAAAGTAAAGTTTATCTACTCTCGACAGCGATGGCAAACTCCGGCAATGTCCGTTAGTCGTCTGAATCTACCGCCTGCTTCCTAAAAAACCGAAAAAATTAAGCGGTTTGTCGTTTCACCTTGACGCCGGCTTTGGGAACCCAAGCGAATTTGTTCTGATGCTTCGGTGGTCCTCTGAAGTTTTCAAATAAGAAGCATATCGGTTAATGAACCTAAACCCACCAAATAGCTTGGCGAGTCATGTAAATTAAATTTTTCTCATCAGTAGTAAAATATTGTCTTCGTAATGGGCCAAACTCATTAGATTTAAAAGCCCAGTTAATTGTTGGGTTTCCTTTTGCTACACCGTATCAATAAGATTTACAAACTTGCTATGCTAAACCCAACCCAATTTCATAACAACTAAAATAACTCAAACCCAACCAATAACAAAAACCTTTATCCAATCTCTTAATGCATTACCCATAATTTTCATATTTTGATGGATATACTATATAGTCTACACTCTACAGCCTAACTATCACTTGTTAAGCATATTTCTTTTTATTGAATGATAAGTTCAGTTTAGTTTTGATTTATCCTTTTCGAATCTGTTAAAAGTTATTTGATCTAACTGAGTCCGTTTAGATCCAGTTTATTGATTTATTTAGCTTGTGAGATGTTTAAAATAAAGTAAGAACTATTATATAATGTGTGTGATGATTATACGATCATGTTCATGTAAAGTTTTTATATAAAAAATGGTTTGTGGATTTTTCACGATGCAACGTGCATCGACGAGCTCCCCACGATGCACATCCAATTATTTCAATGGTGATTCGATTTTTTAAGAGGATTCAATTATTATTTCATTAAAAGCTCTAGAGTTTTATCAAACCCAATATATAACATAAGGATTTTTAAAAATCAAATTATACACATATATATAAGGAATTTAGTTATCAATTATTATCTGTGTATTTTTAATCAGCAGTGTATATTATTAGTGTATATACAAACATCGGGTGAAAGCCTAAAGGAATGTCAAATTAAAAATTAATCTTACATGTGAATGTTCCTTCGTTACATAGTAAAGTAGAACACAGTTTTATATTCATTATTTCTCGTAAACAGAAGCATAGTTAGATCCTAATTAACACCTTTATTGATGTTATACTCTAAGTTCCCATACACGACTTTCTTCTTGTTTGTTAAAAACGCACACAAAAATTTATTAAATAAACCGAAATTAATGTTAATAAACCGAAATTAATTAAATAGTTAGCTAAGGTAACTCCTTTTTTAGGTTTGCCAGACCTAATTTTTTTTAACTTTTCAATAGCTCTCAAGTCTCGAACCGACACATATATAAAACATTAGGAAACTGTAAAAAGTATTAAAATAAGAAAAACCATCTTTTTAGTCACAATTTTTAAAACGAAAGCTGTAACAATATGTAAATCCAAAATCTACCATTTCACACGTGTAATTAATGTATTAAAATGATAACTGATAATATTTTCCGAAAAAATATGGATATTCTTCAAACGTACAGATGATAAACTTCTATATTTTCGGCAATAATTTATTAAATAATGTTATTACTTTTTTTCCATTGGTCAACTAAAATAATGTAATATACTATACCAATAAAAGACAAATAAATAAAATTAACAAAGGAAAATATAATTTTAATGCAATTCCGAATTAAAGGATTTGCCACCGCATCGAATAAAAAGTTAAAATTTTAATAGAGTATGAGTTATGAGTTATGACGAGTTGAATAAGTCCTATTCGTCCACGTGTCAAAGCTCACACAAATGAGTCATACGTGCCAACTAATATAAAAATCAAAGCAAGGGTGTTCCACTCTCTCCCATCATCTCAGTTTCAAACGCCGATCTCAAATCTCTGTCTTTTACTCAAATAATGGTTGAGCCGGCGAGTACCGTTGGAATTCCGGTTAACGCTACTCCATTGTTGAAAGATGAGCTTGATATCGTTATTCCAACGATCCGTAACCTTGATTTCCTTGAGATGTGGAGACCTTTTCTTCAGCCTTACCATCTGATTATCGTCCAAGATGGAGATCCATCGAAGAAGATTGATGTGCCTCAAGGATTCGATTACGAACTCTACAACAGGAATGACATCAACCGTATCCTTGGTCCTAAAGCTTCATGTATTTCCTTCAAGGACTCTGCTTGTCGTTGCTTTGGTTACATGGTCTCTAAGAAGAAGTACATCTTCACTATTGACGATGATTGCTTCGTAAGTTTTCAAAATTCTCTTTTTTCCTCTCAGTTCTGTTTATAGATCTGTTTTTTAGGTTCTCTGTTTTGAGATCTAGTGATAAGCTCTGTAGATTTAACAGATCTTAGAATTTGAAGTTGAAATCTCGTTCCCAATTCTCTAGGTCAACTATAGAAAGCAAACAAAAAAAAAACACTGTTTTGACATTAGATCTATACATTAATCTGTTTGATTGTTCTCGATCTGTTATCAGAATTGCAATTTGTATTAGTATTGTGTTGGTCGGACATTGTAATTGTCTGTTATGTTTAAAGTTATTTAAATGATGTGAGTGTTGTAGCCAGAAGTAACAGATCTATGTCATACCAGTTCACTTCAACAGATTCTTGCAAGTCAATGTCCTGTTTTTTCAGGAACTGAGTTTGCAGTTACACTCATGTTTGTATGTAGTAGCATCGATGTTGCTTTCATAATGTGTTGGTTAATCATGTGTAACGTATTGTTTCTTTTTTATTTTTTTATTTTATTTTGGATGGCATTTGAATAATCGTTTCTTGTTAAATATTATATTGTTTTGTTAGGTTGCCAAGGATCCATCTGGAAAAGCTGTGAATGCTCTTGAGCAACACATCAAGAACCTTCTCTGTCCATCATCTCCATTTTTCTTCAACACCTTGTACGATCCATATCGTGAAGGTGCTGATTTCGTCCGTGGATACCCTTTCAGTCTCCGTGAGGGTGTTTCCACTGCTGTTTCTCATGGTCTCTGGCTTAACATCCCTGATTACGATGCCCCAACCCAACTCGTTAAGCCTAAGGAAAGGAACACTAGGTACTAACTTTAACATTTTTATTTATTTTTCTGTCTTCATAATCTAACAATGCTTAATTGGCATCACTTTTAGGTATGTAGATGCTGTCATGACCATCCCAAAGGGAACACTTTTCCCAATGTGTGGTATGAACTTGGCCTTTGACCGTGAGCTTATTGGCCCAGCTATGTACTTTGGTCTCATGGGTGATGGTCAGCCTATTGGTCGTTACGACGATATGTGGGCTGGATGGTGTGTCAAGGTACTTACTTTCCCATCCCATTGTTTTAACGCATTTCGAACATATATGGATACTTACCAGCCTCTTGTGGGTTTGTTGTTTAGGTGATCTGTGACCATTTGGGATTGGGAGTGAAGACAGGTTTGCCATACATTTACCACAGCAAAGCTAGCAACCCTTTTGTGAACTTGAAGAAGGAGTACAAGGGAATCTTCTGGCAGGAGGACATCATTCCTTTCTTCCAGAGCGCAAAGCTCTCAAAAGATGCAGTGACAGTTCAACAATGCTACATTGAGCTATCCAAGATGGTTAAGGAGAAGCTAAGCGTCATTGATCCTTACTTTGACAAGCTTGCAGATGCTATGGTCACTTGGATTGAAGCTTGGGATGAGCTTAACCCATCCACCAAAGCTTGAGCAGCAAAAAAAACCACCACCGCAGTTTTGGTTATTAGCTCAACCTCTATCATCTATCTTCTCTCTTTTGTGTTTTTTTAATGTTTACTCAATTTTCCGGCGATATGTCAGTTGGTTTCTTAGTCGCCGGAGTTTATTTGAATAGTTGATGGTGTAGTTCTATTTATGATCGAGACAATTTCCTCACTTTTGAGCTTTTTTGTTTTTGTTTCAATAATAAAATCATATCCCTTATATTTATATAGTTGTTTGTTATATATTGTTATTTTCTTCTTCCCATATGGTCTATCTATTAAAGGTATAAATCTGTCTGTAGTACTGGGCTTCATAACCCTTTAAATGTCTCCGGTCCGTAACATAAGCCCAAAATGTGATTTTACTTTTATTAGAAAATGAAAGAGAAATAGGATGAAATATCTAGCATTGACTTTTATTTGTTGTTGGACACTTATTTATATATAACTAATGGAATTTTTGTAACAGAAATTAGTATTCTTAGTTTATACATAATCATTGGCAAGTAGATGATGATAATGTGGTGCTAATCAGCTTGGACAGATAGATGCAGCTCATTCAAAAATAATAATTGCATTCATATTTGACTTTATTTTTCTTATTTTTAATAATAAATAGTAAATACCATACCACTGGATCACAATTCACTATAACATCTGAGTAAGTTTAGAACAAATATTTCATCGAAC
The DNA here is from genome assembly GCA_000411055.1 of Leavenworthia alabamica. Classification (NCBI taxonomy): domain Eukaryota; kingdom Viridiplantae; phylum Streptophyta; class Magnoliopsida; order Brassicales; family Brassicaceae; genus Leavenworthia; species Leavenworthia alabamica. The sequence continues at coordinate 246,091 of KE156766.1, forward strand.
AAAGTTTTGATGCTAAAAATTGGGTTTATGATGATAACGTAAGATTATTATTTGTCTATCATTTTTTTTTCGTTCTAAATATTATTAACCGAGCCAAAGTAAAATTATCAAGAACTCACGATTTATTTACACGCATGCATATCGAATACTGTTATAAGTTGAAGGACGTTAACGACTTTACCAACCCAATCAAATTTACAGCTTTTGACTTGGGTTTTCATGAAAGTATTTATATATAAACCCATATATTATATCAATCAAAAGTCAAAACATATGATGTACACACACATGATTCACATAAGATATATATATATATATATATATATATATATATGTTCCTTTTTGAGTATTAGTCTCCACAAGTGACGATGAAGAAATGGAGTTATACGGAGTTAATAACCTTAGCTTTATTGTTTATCTTCTTAATGATTCCTCTTTTGGCATTTCAAGGTTCGACCTCTCTAGTTTTTCTCATACAATCTTTTATTTGATATTGATTGACCTCTCTCTATATGCATATTTACAATTAATTAGATGGATCAAGAAGTGGAGATCATGAGCAAATTCATGTGTCCATCGGAAACAAGGATATCCCCATGCAACGAAAGGTATTTTATTTAAGTGTACTTTACAACTTCAGCTTCTTAATACATGCAAACTTATTTTCATATGCGAGTGTTATAATTATGATTTGTAATTCACTCGCAGTTCAAACATTTGCTACGGAAGACTGAATCACTGAAACCAATAAATCCAAAAGAAAAGAAAGAGTTTGAGCAATCTAATAATGATTTATTAGAAAGAGAAGTATTTGTCAATCTAATGGCTGACTACACTACACGAACCAGAAAGCCTCCCATTCATAATTGACGGCTGCGTTTTTCATAAATTGATAGGTGCCAAATTATAACCTAATTTAGCTTTGTAAAATAAACGAACAAATAATTCTACTATGATGTATTTTAAGTGTTTATAAGGTTTCATTATACATTTTCTTATGTTATTTTCTACGAAAATTCTGAAAGTAATGTGAAATGATCCGATGAATGTGAATGAATATTTTTATTATTCAAAAGTGTCATAAACCAACAAGGCCACAAGGATTGAATCGGATGAACCGCCCTCGTGTCTCAAAAAGAATATATCAAATTCGACGTAAAGATAATAACATGTACTATATCTCGTACAATTTTAATTAAATATGGAACCAACTAAGCATTTTTAGCAAACCTATGGTAAAAGTTTTTGGAAAACTATGAAAGATGAGACTTTATTTAGAAACCCTAAGCAGTATTTAACTCCACTGTTACTTTAGGGCACTTAAACTCATGAAAATTTCCCCATGCCTAGCTCCTTGATTTTTTCAAGGTAAATCTCTTTTTTTTTTTTTTTTAAGTTTATACTCCATGTCGGTAGTCGGTACCGACTTTTTATGGACTTACTAATCTTAGTATTTATATCTGACTTTATTCCAATTTTAAAATACGTATATTCACTAAATAATTTTACTTATTTCATTATTTTACAATCAGTTATTTTCTATATAATGTTTTGTATTACCATTTGAATATGTTTTCATGTAATTTGAATTGTTACGCAAATTCACAGGCTACAAAAGTATTCCCTCATTATAGTGTTAAATTTTTATAACTAAAAAAATGTAATTTTAGGATTTTCACACAGATTTTTAGCTATAATGTATGTTTATCTTTATTATTCAAAATAATTATAGTATATAAATTAAAAATAAAAACAAACTTTACCTAATTTTTTTAATTTGTGTAAAAAATGTTAAAATAATATTCAAAAAAAAACAGAAAAGTATTAATTAGTAACTAAATGATTGAAACTAGATAATAACTTATATGTAAAATTGGCGAAAAATTAGAATATTAATTATTTGTAGTTATGTTTGACCGAATAATCTTCGAAATGTCGTAGCTGGTATTTACAATTACCGATGAGAGGTTGCCTTTTTGTCTTGCCTATGGAACTGTCGGAAAACCCTAGCTTTCACTTTTCTTGATATCAGATCATTCTTCTACTATATATAAACCCTTGCATATATTGAGCTTCACTCACATCAGTTAAAATCATAATCACTTCCTTAATATTGACAAAAATACAAAAGAGATGAAGAAGACCACTTACGTGAAGTTAATCACATGCGTTATAGGGTTTCTCTTCCTCATCACAATGATGATGCATCTTCCTCTTGCACTTCAAGGTCTGTGCATCTATTTTTCCTTTTCGTAGTAGATTTTTGAGTTAGATTAAGAATAATGATTATACATATGATGATGACGACGATGACATAAATGTCATCATGGTTATGTAATATGTTGTCTTGTCTTGTCAATATACATTATACTAGACGTATATTTAACGGTGTAAACATGTGAAGTTGATGTTGTATTTGAGAACTTAGTTATAAGTGGAAATATATAAATGTAGGTGGATCCGAATATGTAGATTATGGTCTTATGGTGAGCGGAAGTGAGCATCTCTTGATGGGACGAAAGGTACACAAATCACTTTTTTATTAGTGTATCGACATCTATGAGATACAATTAGTAGTGAAAAAATAGATTTATATCATTTGCATAATCCTACTTTTAATATGTTTTCGCAGTTAACAAGTTTTAAAACAGTCGACTCAGAAACAAAGAAAAGATCAAGAAAAGGTTTAGTCTCAACAGATTCGGCAAGAGAAATCGATAATCTAATGAGAGGAGATTATCCTTCACGTATGAAAGGGAGGAAAAGGACTCCAATTCATAATTGATGGCCATTTTCGTCATTATGTAGTTTTTCTTTTCTTGGGTCAACAGTTTAAGAAACTTAGAAGTTCGTTATGTGAGAAGAAGATGATGTTACGTCTATATATATAAATGTACACAAAATAATGTTATGTTACTTTTTGTTTTGTTTTGCTTTGCTTAAGTCCAATGTAACTTTAGAAAGACATCAATCTTCTATAGTTTCCATTTTCCAACGGCTATATATTTGATTTCTTTGGAGATAGCGATTGATCAGACCAGGAGAAGAAATACGACAAAAAGCCTCGGGACTCGGGACCATAGGATATATTCAGAATTCAATATCACACACCAAACGATTTTCATTTTTTTCTTAATAATAATGGTTTTCTTAATTGAAGGACCTTTTTGTGACTATCTAATTTAGTCGTAATATTCCACCTAAAATACTTATTTATTTTTCCAAATAATTATAATAATTATAATTATAACAATAATAATAATAATGTATGACATAATTTAGCTGCATTTTAAATATTTATTTGTAGCTACCAAAACTGCAAGCCTATGGATGACGATGGTGCCAAAGGATATAATCTTGGGGCCAACTTTACAATGAAAGTTTCAACCTTTATTCTCCATCCCTCAGATATCAGCTTGTACACCAAAGAACCCTAAATAACTTCTCATCTTGTTTAAGATACCCATTCTTCAAGATTGATAATATCCATCCATGTCCTGCATCACCTTGCTAAAGAAACACAATGATTGATCTGATCATATGGTTTCTTCTAGTGAGTTACCATTATTCTCATGTAAGAGCTGAAGACATTCATAAGGATTGGCATAGAAGTAGTCTTCTTCTTTCGGTCTATTTGGAATCACAAGCCTTTTCTTTGGACCTCCCATTCGAGTTGCATGAAAGGCTTTAACAGTTGATGAAAACACTTCCCAGCTTAATGATCCTTCATAGTATTCATCTATTAGCTTAACCAAGAACTTACGGTTTAGCTCAATCGTTTTCTTGAAACCCAAGAACCTGTATGTGAAACATTGAGTTATAAACATATTATGAGTTTTCTCAAGATTATTAAAAAGTTTAACTGTTATATACCTGCGATGACCTTCAACGACTTTGGCCATGTTCCCATAATAAGTAGGAACAAATATATCACTTTCAAGAGAGATAAGGTAATCAAGAGCAGCCATTTGAGATGAATGGTTCTGACAAAAACTTAAATCAGATGAATCAAGTAGAGTTTCTTTCCTGACCTGGTTGTTTCATCAAACATGATATGTTACTGACCGACCTATTATGAACATTAGACAATAAGCTATTGGATTTAGCTACTAACCACATTTGGAAAAACGTCTGTTAAAGCCTTTAACCGCCTTTTTCCGCCATATATTTCTCCGGCTGCAATGTAAATCTGAACATTACGATCAATACCTAATGCAGATAAGGTAAGAGCAGTTTCTTCAGGAGTCAATGGACAAAGACCTTCTTTTCTCTTCAACTCAGAGTTTATTACTTTCTCTTTCCACCATGGATAAGCATATCTAAGCAACAAAACATAACGATAACATCAATATCAATATCATCATTGATAATACAAGAATTAGGAAGAACAGAGTTTTTTATTTAGTAACCTCATTCTTGTTAGTTCCTCTTCTTCATAACGGTTGCAACCATGTGAGCAACCAGAAAAAGCTAACATGTCCATTTCGTATCTGAGATGAAGAACCAGAAAGGGACCTTTCTCTCTCAGAATCTTAACGACTCTTCTACCTAATTCCTCAATCTTTGGAGTAAACTTAAGGCCGTTGAAATTTGCTCTGCATCTCAGCTTCTGAATCTCAACTGGCAGTTCGTTATTAGCAAGACGAGTATCGGTCTTGTTTAGATGTACCACCTTATACTTCTTTAACAGTGGAAGAATCTGTTTCCAAGGAGCTAATGAGAAACCTTTAAAAGTAAAAAAATGGAAATCTTGAATTCTAACATAGAGAATATAACCTGGTCTTGGTAGTAGGACATGTTGGACCAGCTTATAGGAGGCATGGTGTGGTACAACCCGAGCCTAACCCTTCTCTTAAGCCTTGGAGGAAGCTCTTTGAGTATACGAACCTCATCTCTTAAAGAACTTATAAAGTGATCTACGTCGAATATGTCTTTGAACTCACTGTTCACATGAAAAATCCAATCAACAATTATAAGAGAATTGATCAATGAAACAATCAGAGTTCTGAAGATCTGATTGAGATGGATGGCATTAATACCTTGGATCATTCCAAAACGAGGTCTTGTCAAGCTCTGGCACAATAAGTGTAACATTCATGTATCTTGCAATAGTAACCATATCACATATCTAAAACAAATAAAACAAAGTTTGAAAGTCACATCAATAGAAAGGTTAGTTAGGCTTGAGAAATACAAAGAGATTAGGTATGATCTTACTGCTGCTCGCATTTGGTTGAGTCCTCCATTGCAAGAAACCATAAGATAGCCATTGTTCTGATATATCCCTGAGAGCACAAAAAAGTATAAAAACAATGGAGAAAACTTAGCATTCCCACATTGTTGCAACGAAGCTACATAACAAGAAAGAAACATACTTTTAGGTGGTAAAGCAATTTTAATGGGAAGAGAAGACATTTCAGAAGCCAATGGGAAATCATGGTGATTGAAACAACAAGGCCAGCCTTTTAATAATCTTGGTCCCCACATCTCTCCCAAAGCTACCAAATGAACAAAACAACTCCATAGCAACAATATAGTCAAAGCACGAATCATCCATAGGCTCATCCTAGATTTAGAAACCAAAGAGTTCTTCAACTTCTCAATCTTGTTATCTCCTAGAAACTTAACCTTCATCTCCAATAGTTTCCTGTGGTATAGAAACTTCTCCACTTTACACATTTCTAAATCCTAGAAACTCTTTTCATCAAACAGATTCTAATCTCTCTCTGCTGCTGCAATAATGATTTGTAATTTTGAACAATGAATATTGACGCAAAAACAGGGAATTCTCAGAAGATTATTAATTACTCCTCGAAAGAAACCAGATTCTCTCTCAAGTCAACCACTAATTTCGCCTTAACACAAGCAACTAAAAGTAATAAACCCAACAGAAATAACTCTCAACACAAGTAACTATGAACTAACAACCAGCAAAATCCAGAACCCATAAATAATAAAGTATCAGACTTTGATGCTCCAAATAAGAAGGAAACTCAACAATGACGATCCTGAAACCAAAAGGAGGAAGCTTTTGACTATTAAAATGCTTATTAAATATGTTAATCGTCCAGATCCGTTCGGTGGATCACCAAAGATTCCGGAAACTGGATCGAAACTCGTCAGAGAGATTGGGAAGAAGAAGATGAAGACAAGAATGTTGAAAAGATAAGCACTTTCTCACAATTACTACATTATCAAAATAACAAATGAACTGTCTTTTTTATTTTGTCGGTAGTCTTTTCTTTTTTTTTAAATGACCGTTTTTGTTAACCTTTTATGTGTTAGACAGTTGGTGCCATCGATATGTAGCTTCATTGTAATCTACTCATAAATATATAAAAGTTAACAAATATTTAAATTACTCCCATTTGTTTTTTTTTTTGCCAACAAATGATATGGATTCGATTAATCAGATATTTTTCCTATAAAGTTTTGATGCATGAAATAAAGTCTTAAATATCATTTTAAAATGTTACCAAGAAAAAAAAAATATTTTTTATATTCTTAATCAGTGTAGACTATAGATTACAGTCCAGTAATTTCAACCCTGTCACGACCTTAATTCAGCTTTATTTTAACGTTGTTTAGAAATGATACTAACCTTTCTTAATTAAATAAATAAACAATTACGAACCTCTCTGGATTTTTTATATTTTTTTTGTCAAGTTTGAAGTTTGTATGACCAAAACAGTAATTAATGATATTATAATCACCAAATCCATTATTTGTTTTTAGTATATTTTGAGAAGTTAAGTAACATTTTATCAGAAATAGCCTAAACCACATCAATAAGTGTTCATGACTCTACCAAACTTTTTTATTAAATAAAAGTAAAACCAATGAAGTAGTTCAATGCCAAACTTAACTAATATTTGGTAGAAAAAACACAAATATTAATTTATCTAGGTTTCCTACGAATCTATAATTTTAATATCGATCAGTGATAATTAACAAGGTGACATTTAGTCTAACAATAATTTATTATAAAATAATGTAATGAATATAAAGAGGCATATTCTAGTTTTGTGGTTCTCTCTCGTTCATAGATTTTTCAACAGTTTGTGAAACACATTGCTTTCCCATATTTAATCTGATTTCTGAATATTGATCGAATAATGGATATTCCAAAAAATAGAAATAAATTATATTTACTTTAGTCTATTCATATATACATCTTATTACCTGAATGACTGAATCAGTTCATTCATTCAAATCCAAATAATTTTGTTCACGAGAGGTATACTGTAGATTTTCAATTATGTTTTTAGCAGATATTCAATTATGGAGTAAAAATATAGAAACAGAAATAAAATAAAAAAACATAAGTTACAATCATAATCGAGAAAATTCACCAAAGAGAGATAAAAGACGAATGGCCCGTGACCTGGATCGTTTTTTGGATTTTACTATTTTCCCAATCTATAGAGAAACGTCACATGTCTGTGTAGTGTGTATTATTCATATATATCATTTTACGTAATTACCATATGCACAAAATCTCGAATTAGTTTTAAAATTATTTAAGAGATGATAAGAAAATTAAAACCAGAATACACATATACATGTTAATTATTAATAAATAAATAAATAAATAGTTGATTTGTGTGAACGTAAATGTTGTTGTTGGGTAGATTAACGTGGTTTTCGTTTTGGACATAACGAGAGAGGCAATCCAATAAATGTGAATGTGCCACTCGACTTGCATTGCAAATCAAGATTTTATTTAATGGTTGTCTCTTTTATAAGACACCTATCATTTCTTTTTTCATTTATATATTAATATATTAAAGGCCAAAAGTAATTGGGTGTTTTATATTTTCGCATTATAACCAGTAAAGTTTGGTTATAAATTACATAAAAATGCGTTTTAAGTGTTGATTGATTCTAACATTTATTATAACGCCTATTTACAATGTGTTTGAAAAATTTCTTTAAAAATGAATAAAGGGTTGAAAAAATAGGTTCGATCGATTAGTAGTATTAAATAAAGAAAAAGCAAAAAATAATATTGGTAGAAAAAGGACATTGACATTAATATCCCCACGAGTATAAAGGAAAGTTGTGTCGGTGGCTTAATGCATTAAAGAATGACGTGCCATTCTCAACTTTTAAGCTATTATAGCTAGCTGTCTCGCTACATATACATTGCGTGATTATTATCTCTAAATTTTAATATCATTTATTCTGTAAATTAACCTACAGATTATAGTCTCGCTGTCCTATAACAAATATATTAAAATGATTTCTCAAAAATAAAACTATACAGTATAATCTTGCCCAGGATCCATCTGGAAAAACAGAAACACATGAATATGAGGCTAAGGTGAAGAATCATCACACGAAGACAGTTTTGATTAGAAACATATTTGTTTATTTTACTGAAAAATGAGAATTCTGATTTGTTAATTATACCAGAGTTAAAACCAAAACAAAGATAAATATTTTTATAGAATAAAAGTTACGTTTTTTACAAATGGGAAATTCTTATCTTATAAGGGAAAAGGAAAAAAATGAAGATCACATATTTCTCCTTTTTATATAATTGGTGTATATATTAAAAAGGAATTGATAGACCAACAACGGTTGCAACACTTGTCAACTGCATTCAATGAAAAAGGAAATTTGATTATGACAAACTAACGGTAATAAAATGTCACCTGCGATTTCTTTTTTGTCGGTCACAGCTGAGATTTAAAAAAAAAAAAAATTAGTACGTTCTTGTTGGATGATAAGATATGTTGGCTTACTCTTGTTAGATTTCCGAGTTTGTAATTAGATGGCTGCCATATTGAACAAAGATCAATACGTGTGTGTTACAATCTCCCATGCCTCAAGCTCTACTCCACTTGATGTACCTTCTTTCTTGCTTGGTTCCTCATGGATCGGTTTCTTCACTTTGGAAAAATGTTGAAGCTGTTCTATCATACCGGTGTACAGCAGCATTGGTTTGACGATAGAGAGAACTTCATCGTTGGTTAGTGTTCCCACATCTTGGGTTTTGCCTCCTGAAGTGGTTCATTCCTCAGCACGTGTAGCTACTCGACTGTGAGCTTGCATGAAGGTATGGTAAATCCCGCGCTGGAGAAAGACCCGACGGTGTTGGAGCCATGATTCATACGATTATGAAAGAAGAGAGTTTACCATCATGAACTGAACTGTTTCCTCGGTTCCAGTGGATGATAGCTGAGATCCAGAAGTTAAAGACCGTGAGTCAGATGATGGTGATGATGTCGATGATGATGAAATGTAGGATGAAACGGATTTTGCCATGTTGGAGCATTGCATGGGGCCTCCTTGGTCGAGAAGATGGCGGGCCATTTGGAACATGAAAGGCAAGAAACAAGAATTGCTATCTATTCCACCACCTTGGAATCCACACTAAAAGAAGCTCCTGTTGCAAACCTAGCGAGCATCTACAGAGGAAACATAAAGTGTTAACAAATCACACATTAACAAGCAAGGATTGCACTCAATAAGGCTCAGTACTAATTCCAAAACGAAATTAATCGAAAGTGGATAAGTTTAAAACTTAAACCTAAATTCTGGCACTTTCCAAAACCAAATTGAAATTTGATTGAAACCGAGCAAATTCTAACAAGTTCAAACCTAACTGAAACTAAATTTCATTATGTCCAATTCAATATCATTTCTTGACAACCAAAATGATTGAACCGCATGCCAACGCCTAGTAATCGTGAGTTTTAGAACCATGTTTTAACTTACCAGGACAATGTCGTATGTCATAAGACGTAGTCTGTTTCTGTCGGCTCGACCAAGAGCATTGAGATTATCCCAGGTGAACAACTGCCAGGTGTCGAGTCAAGGGATTCAGGTTTCCACAGTCTTGTTGGACAGAGGGCTTGACTACTGACTGTGCCTGGACATCAGATTCAATGCATTCAGACATCAGCGTAATAAGAAGCTGGTCAACTGGATTCTCATCATTTGAACACCTGCCTCCTGCTTGATGTGTCATCATAGGGTATAAAGATCATCAGATATATTTGAAGTAAGAAAACATATTGCTGAGTGGGTTGGTAGCAATAATACCTTAAAAAGTACATTTCACAAGGCTATGTGATTCCATATTATCATGGTCGGCAGAAAACGCTGGCCACAGTTTTGCAACTTCAACGGAAGAGACAGCAGGCAATATATCATAATGTTTCTCACTTCCATCAAAACACGCAATCTCCAAAAGTGTTTCCATGTTTATCTGATTTAAAAAAACATTTGGAGAAATTACTAACGCAAACAATTTGATAGAGACAAAATTAGAAAACAAGTTCAAACGCCCACAACTTTTTGGGTGATGTAAGAAGAGTTACAAATGGAAGTAGACCGTAACCCCACTACAAGCACCCCTCAAGGGAAAGTTAAATGAAACATAACAACTAGTTTCAAAAACCTGATAAAGACTTATAACAACGAGTTCAAATGCTTATCAACAAAAACAAACACAGTAAAGTAAATTCTCTTGAAGGTATGTCTATGCTCAAAACAAGGTCATCAAGAAGATTTCCTAGACTTACCCAGTGTACCAACTAAGACAAACATAAACTTTCAGATAATGACGAAGGAGAAATGTCCACCATAAATACCTCCCTACGATATCTCAATCACAAATTGAAATCGATGTAAAGAATGTGGATAACACCGGCAACACATATATAAAAATAGAGAACAAACCTCCAATTTCAAATCATTTTGTCTCCAAGATGCTGAGAGAAAATTCCACTGAGATACACCACAAAAACAGTAAACCAGTAGGGAAAACGATTCGAGGCTATCACTTTTTACTGAAAAAAAAGCAGATACAAAAGCTCAGGCGAACTATAATCAAAGAATCGGCAAGTAATTCATACCGACCCAAATATTGTTTTAAACTATCCAGGATCAAGTCAGTACCTAATAAAGATCGCGATAGTAGAAGGATCGCCTGAGATATTGAAACAAGTGCTTGAAGTTGTGACTCGGACCAGATCTCAAACCGTAGCTTGCCGGAGGAGTCATCATCTCCTCCGATCGGAGCGATTCCCCAGCGAAGGAGGAGATAGAAATAACGGAGACCACGATTAATGGAATCATCGGAGCGTATACGGCGAGAGAAGAGAGCTGAAGATGTCGAAGACGACAACGAGGAAAGGGAGATCTCGTCGAAGACAAATCGGCAGAGATTCGCCAAGTCATCTGCCATTTCTGGCGAGGCGAAAGAAGTAGAGAGTTCGTGAATCAATGAGTTATGTGAAGCAAGAGGTTTTAAGTAAGTATCGTAGGCGGTGAAAAACGACGGTGTTCTTTCTTGGTTTTCCTTTTTTTTTTCTTTACTTTTAAAAAAAGGAAAGTATTGAGAAAATTCTTTCATTTAAATAAAACGTTACCAATTGTCGTAAACTCGTAATTAAACATCCGTCTTTTCTACTGGTCAGAATTATGAGAACATCTGTTTCAAACGAGCTGAGCCCAATCAGGGCCCAGTTTCTTTCTTTCTTACAGATCTGTTTCTTAAACGCCATCGTTTCATACCAGGGTTTATTGTTAGAACCGAAACGACGTCGTTTCACCTGTTTCTTCTTTTAAAATTTCAAGCCTTGAAGATCTAATCCTCCGCCGTGTGAAGCAGGTTTTATCCATCACCACCGTCAATTGGTTATACGCCGTCGTCTCAGCCACGAGGGTATTTCCATACCAACATACCCATATCTAAACGATATCAAACCTGGTGATCGTAGTCTCTTGAGTTCTGTTAACATAATAGTAACTCGTCAATTTAAATTTGAGAGATTTGGCTTAATTTTCCTTATTTTATATCGTCAGGTTTCACTTCCCACGGTGACGATGGGAGAAAAGCCAAGAAAACTACTTGTGTTGTATGCTTCTCAGACCGGAAACGCTCTTGATGCTGCAGAACGTATTTGCCGGGAAGCAGAACGCCGGGGATGTGCAGCATCTATCGTTTCCACCGACGAATTTGACGCTGTATGTGTTTAGTAAATCATTGAAGTTTAAAACTTGTTACTTTGTTGAGTAAAACATTGGGATTTCACAAACTCTCTAGTGGTGAGTTAAAAAGTGTTTTCCTTTATAAGATTTTAATCAAGTTACCATATGTATAATCTGCAGAGTTCATTACCTCATGAAGAGGCTGTTGTTTTTGTTGTATCCACTACAGGGCAAGGAGACTCTCCTGATTCTTTTAAGGTTCGTTGTCTAGCTAAATTTTACAAACATGTATTTGGCTATTTTATCTTATTGTGTTCATTGTCTTTTTCAATCATTCAAGGAATTTTGGAGGTTTCTTCTTCAAAGAAATCTGGGAAATTATTGGTTACAACGAGTACGCTATGCGGTGTTTGGATTAGGTGATTCTGGTTACCAGAAGTACAACGTAAGTGCATCTGCCTTTGTATATTCTGTTTGTTTTGATGTATTCCAATGTGAAAAATAGGCTTTACTAGTGAATAGTTATATTGACAAACTTACCAGTTTCCTTTCCATTTTGGATTATTCTTCTTGAAAAAATCCCCATTGCCAAAAATCTCGAGATTTGTCTAAATTATTGGTCAGTGGCTCAAATTCATGGTCTGATTTTTTTTTTCTGATGGCTTTAGTTTGTAGCAAAGAAACTAGACAAAAGATTATCAGATCTTGGGGCCACAAACATAATTGAAAAAGGTTTGGGGGATGATCAACACCCATCAGGGTATGATACGGTATATATATATATTAAAACATAGAAATATTCGTTCAAAGTTGATCCTGCTTTTTACATAACATTATAGTGAACCATTTGATCAGTTGAAGATATCATATCCACATTCTTACTGTTGTTGCTAAGTATTACAAGTCCAGTGTTAGAATACTAAATTTTCAGTTTTGGTGTTTTTCTTATCTTCAGGTATGAAGGAACTCTTGATCCATGGATGCTCTCTTTGTGGAGTACGTTATATCAGATCAATCCAAAATACTTTCCTAAAGGTCCAGATGTGATGATTCCTTACAATGAAGTAATTGATCAGCCTAAATATATGATTATATATCATAAGCCAGAGAAATTGGAGCCTGAATTGTTGGCAGAGTCAGGTATATCAAAATTATACTCTCACAAAAATGAATATGAATGAAGATGCTGGAAGTAGTCTCATAAATCATATTATCTGTTTTTCGGAATTTGTCTTCCATTGCATCTTGCCTCTTATGTTTCGGCAGAGATTATACAAAGAGCCCGTGGAATGTCTCCTGGAAAAATTTTCAAAGAAAAAAGTAAACCAGACTGCTTTCTCAAGATGGTATGTGCAACTTCCCTGGTTATGCTATTCCAATGTTTTGTTGGTGGAGTTGATGTTGCTTGATGGTCAACATGTATTCTTGGAATATCTGATCTTTTGCTATGCATTATTATGCTTAAGCATGTATCGTACGAATTTTATTCCTTTACCTTGCCTTAACATTCCAATTATGTAGACCAGAAATGAAGTCTTGACTAAAGCTGGAAGCACAAAGGATGTTCGCCACTTTGAGTTCCAATATGATTCTTCTGTAAGTTCTTTGTTGTTACTTACTTTTGAGGTCAGTGTTCCATTTCAAGGGTGAAGTCTTATTATCCTCATTTCTGTTCTCCTCTTTAAGACTATTAAATATGAAGTCGGTGATGTTGTTGAGGTTCTTCCAAGCCAAAATCCTTCATCTATAGAAGCATTTATAGAACGCTGTGATTTGGACCCAGAATCATTCATCACAGTAAGTAGCTATATTCTGATCTCAGATTTTCTAATTTGGGATTCAAAATAGATGCCAAGAGTACATTTGTTTTCAGGTTGTTCCAAGAGAGACAGAGAATACTGGTTCATATGGAGAAATGATTACACAGCTTCCAATTAAGCTTAAGACTTTTATTGAGTTAACAATGGATGTGACATCCGGTTCACCTCGCCGATACTTCTTCGAGGTAAGAACCCTTCAATCCAAATGCATTTGATTTCAAATTTACGAAAATCCTTTTCATCTTACGTTGATATAGCTTTGAGTTTATTTATGAAACAAGTATTTGATAGAAACCCTTGTAATATATCATTTCTCTGCAGGTGATGAGCTTCTATGCAGCAGCTGAACATGAGAAGGAAAGACTTCAATACTTTGCCTCAGCCGAGGGGAGGGATGATCTCTACAATTACAATCAGAAGGAAAGAAGAAGCGTTCTTGAGGTATAATAGCACCATATATTACATGGAACATGATTTTTCTTGAGCACTCATCGACTCGTATAACTGAATAGATCGTTTTCTAATGCCTGTGTAGGTGCTAGAGGATTTCCCTTCCGTACAAATCCCTTTTGAGTGGCTAGTACAGTTAGTCCCACCACTAAAACCAAGAGCTTTTTCGATATCTTCGTCTCCTTTGGCGCACCCTTCTCAAGTACATTTGACCGTAAGCATAGTATCATGGATCACTCCTTATAAGAGAACTCGAAAAGGTCTATGTTCCTCTTGGCTTGCAAGCCTCACACCTGAACAAGGTTAGAAATTTGTATATTCTTAATCTTCACTATAGCTGGCTCAGTTCTTTATTTCTGATGTATGTTTTTATCTTCCGTTGTTGTCAGAGATAAACATACCGGTTTGGTTTCACAAAGGCTCCCTTCCTGCTCCATCACAGTCGCTTCCGCTCATCTTAGTGGGACCTGGAACTGGATGTGCGCCATTCCGTGGGTTCATAGCTGAGAGAGCTGTACAATCTCAGTCTTGCCCGGTTGCACCCATCATGTTCTTCTTTGGTTGCAGAAACAAAGAAACAGACTTTCTATACCACGAGTTCTGGGAGTCGCACACAAGAGAAGGAGGAATGCTCTCTGAAGAAAAAGGTGGCGGCTTTTACACAGCGTTTTCTAGAGACCAACCTAAGAAGGTTTACGTGCAACATAAGATCCGCGAGATGAGGAAGAAAGTTTGGGATTTGCTCTGTGATGGAGCTGCCGTTTACGTGGCTGGCTCATCGACGAAAATGCCTTGTGACGTAATGTCAGCTTTGGAAGAGATTGTGTCGGAGGAGACAGGAGGATCGAAGGAGGTTGCTTCACGGTGGCTCAAGGCTTTGGAGAAGGCAGGGAGATACAATGTTGAAGCTTGGTCCTAAATCCAACTTCCTTCATATGTAGTTGTTTGATCCATATATGAATAATGAAACTAAGAAGCCTCTGTTATTGTTGTCTCATTATTGATATAACATTATTTATTTGAATTGTAAACTATTAATTTAATATTTAATATACTATATAAAAGTATAATTATTTAATCTAAACATAGTTTATATTGTTTCCTTTGATTATCATTAGTTATTGAGTAAACTTCACAACAATCATCATAATCATACGAAAAGGAAAAAGTGAGCATTAAAATTCTTTTTAAAAAAGTTTTCTTGGGAAATTGCACAATTAATGAGTCTGTCTCTCTATACTGTGTATTCCTTCAGTTTTTAATTTATAACCTGAACAAGGTTAGAACTTTATTTTATTTTTTTAATAAGTTATAAATTCATAATTTATTAAAATTTAATGATTGATGAGAAAAAATAATATATTATCTAATATACTAATATCCTAAACATTATATTTACGTCTATAATCAAAAATCGAAAATTGAACCATTCTATCTCGGGACTCGCATTCGTCGGTTACTCATCTCTCTCTCTCCGCTGAGCCTTGATCGAAAAAATCAGTTTATGTATTTGTCTCTTCTAACTCAATTCTGGATCAGAGGTTTACTCTTTCTTTTTAATTCTGCGATCATCTCATAATTACTAGAAATAGGTTGTTATCATTCTATCTCAAATGTTTGTTTTTTCCATGGTAAAAATTTCGCTAATTTTTGTCATTGATACACTCTGTTTTGCTCAGTTCTTTGGATTAATTGAAATGGATGGGTTTTGCACTTTGTGGTTTCTCTTATCTCAATTAGGTTTTCTCCTATATCAAAATTTGATCTTTTTCGTTGTCAGATTTTATTGCGGCTGTCGGAATTTAGGGGTTTATCAGTTTATGTGCTTTGCATTCAAGTTAGTTTTTTTTTGGAGTGTTCATAGTTCAGATCTAAACTCTCACTTCAGTTGCTACTAAACCGAAATTAGACTTTTGGTTTATTGAGATGACATTTAAAGTTGGGTGATTCCAACATTTTCTTCTCTGCATCTTGTAGTCATCAATGAATCAAACCCATTTTATCATTGCAGATATGAAGCAGATTGTTAACAAGTTGTTTTTGGGAACAAAAGTTCTGTAAATAGAGAGACCTTCATTTGTTAAAAGGTTTTTGAGAGTTTACTAATCGGTTTTACATATATTTACATGTATGGATATGTCACTCGTTGAATCTCATTGATTTAAACCAGTTGGTCTGTATAAGTGTGCCGTGAAGGAACATATTCAAGTTAACATAGTAAAGGAGAAGATGGGATGTGTTTCTTCTTGCTTCCGGGTTGAGGACATTGATGAGTACATGAATCCAAATAGCTCTGTATATAGGAGAAACTGTCCCTGCATTAGATGTCTTGCTCATAATTTACTTAACCTGGTACTTCCTTCGCATTTGCTTATATCAATTCACCAGTCTCATGATTGCAATTTCAGGTTTTTATGACGATGTTTACTTTGATCTCTAATCTGGTTTGAGCTCATATTAATTGTTGCAGTATATCTTGGTCTTCAGAAGAGGGGAAACACGTGCTCTCCCATCTTTGGTTCAAGCTACTGCATCGATAACTTCATCTTCTTCACACGATAACTTTCTATCTGAAGCATTTCGTTCTACTCCAAGACCTCTCCCTTATGATGCTGATCCTAGATACTTCCGCTCAAGACGGGAGAAGGGTTCAAGTCATTCCCTTGAGGAAGCTGAACCTTTAAGAAATGATAGTGATGCCGATTCTGAGTCTTTTGGAGTAGGAGGATGCAAATCCACTATCTCTGGTAAAGATTCAAAAGAAGAATACTTTAGTAAATCCAGTCTCAGGATTGTGAAATCAAAGTCCAAGTCAATAATGACCAACTCTGAAAACATCTATATATCGTCTGAAGATGAAGATGTTTGTCCAACTTGTCTTGAAGGTAATAATAATCTCACTCCACTCCTAACTCTTTTTTCGCAGTTTCATTTGTGTTCCTTAAGCATGCAACATTGTTCTTGGTTTGATGCAGAATATACATCAGAGAATCCAAAGATTGTAACAAAATGTTCTCACCATTTCCACCTTAGTTGCATTTATGAATGGATGGAGAGAAGTGAAGACTGTCCTGTCTGCGGAAAGGTTAGCCACTTTTATATTTGTGTGCTTGTTACATGTCTTCTCCTGATTTTATCTGCCTGAGAAACATATGTGATAAGATAGAACAAATGGTTGTTCTGGTTTTTTCCAATGTCCTTTGTATGCAGGTGATGGAATTCAACGAAACACCATGATCATCACATGATTGAAATTTGTCCTGTATCTCAACTGAAACCGGAGAACATAACAAGACAATGCAAAAAATTGTAAATTTGGCTATATTTGGTTTGTGAATATATTTTATTTACAATGGTAAATATATGAAGCAGAAAGAGAGAAAATGTTCACTGTTAACTTGAGAGTCTGTGAGCCTTTTGTATTATACAAAGACAGAGTAACTAAGTTTAAGCAGTGGAGATATGGTTAACGTTAACATTTCACACATTACACAATCCACACAAACATTTCCTGAAACAGATAAGAGTGATGTTGAAGGCTATTATTAGCCACTTATGCTTACAAATCAAGAGTTTTTTTGCAGACATGAAAACACACAAAAATCATTACTAGTCTCATACTTATTTCATATGCATAATTAAAAAAGTAAACCACATCACCAAGAACTGGTCATCACCACTTGCTTAACATCTTTATTGGAGAACAAGTATCACTTACAGCATCCAGCCAGGGATGTAGCCGTTTCCTGGTTGGGACTGACCTTGAGACGTTACAGCCATTTGCTCTTGATGGTTGTATCTGTTTGCATCACCACAACAACATAATTTAAAAAACCAAACAAGGTCTTAAGTTACACCCAAGTTAATGTCTTAAGGCAAAAAAAGTTGTTAGATTTACCCAATTTGCAAAGTGGGATCACAGTGAAGATGTTGAAATAGTCCCTGAGATTGGGGTTGGTGGTGTCCATATGCAACATTCTGTTGATCATCATCACCTTGATCCCATGCTCCTCCCATATGGTGATTTCTCACGCCTATCATATCTTCCAGCTAAACCAAACATATAACATTTTAAAATATCATATAAGTTATCTATTAGAGGAGAGAGAGAAGGATCTTATAGATATACCTTCACTGACAGAGCTCTATTAGCTTCAAGCAAGATATGCTCTTTACCTTGAAGATCAGAGAGTTGATCAAGCATGTACTGTGTCTGCATAACAAAACAAGCACTTTCAAGTACATAGAGATCGAGAGATTTGTCTGAATCTTTATGTGTATAAAACAATGTAAAGATAATTAAATCACCTTGATGCAACGAACTTGCTTCAGAGAGCCATCAAGTTGACGTTCAAGCTGTTCTAGCTCCTTTGAATTCAGAGGTCCAAGATCCTCACCAAGAAGATTTCTGCAGCAATACATACTTGCATCAATACTATATATATATATATATGAACATTCATATTAATGTATATATAAATACCTCTGCTGAAGCTGCAGATTTTCATATCTACCTTTCAGCTTCATATACTCCCTGTAGCTGTTCTGAAAAATGCCAAGGAACACACACAATAATGTTGGATTAATTCTTCTTAATATCAAACAAATTTTAGTAAAACTAAATTAGGAAGAAAATAAATGGAGATGAAACCTCAAGTTCTTTGGCTGGTTTGTTATTGACTTCAATAGAGCTACCATAGCTACACTTCTGGTACCTTTCCAGTGTCTTAAGCATACTAAAAGACCAAATCACAAATTAAACATACAAAATTGTTAAAAGAAAGATCTTTGGGGGATTCATTAATTAAATGACAAGAAAGATATAATTAAATTTCATTGGTGCTTAAATCTCTGCATGAAGTAGAGACTGGTTAATGCATGAAACCACAAATTATTCTACGTTGGATCTTTTATATTTTTTATTGAAATCTGTGAATCTTTAACTACTTTAACAATTCCTAATCACATATATATCTGTGCATGATATTAGTATACAATTATGACACTTCTAATGATACCTATATATATCTTTTGAAGAGATCTGATCTCAAGAATCAAGATTCAATCAACTAAAACTGAATTATTATTGTACATGTAATATAAAACCTTAAAGATCACATTTACAAACTGAAAATATATCATATTCAAGAACCAAAAACTTTAATTATTTTAATTAACCTCACAATTATGAAAGATCACAGATCTAACAAATCATTCACATGTATAGAAGGATATACAGAAAAAAGAGAGTATATATAGCAAGAGTTTACTTGGAGGTGCTGCAAAACTCGTAGAGCTTGCCACGATTGGAGAAAACAATGAGAGAAACCTCAGCATCACAAAGAACAGAAAGTTCATAAGCTTTTTTCAACAAACCGTTTCTACGCTTAGCAAACGTTACTTGTCTGTTGATTTTGTTCTCTATCCTCTTCAACTCTACTCTTCCTCTTCCCATTTTCTCCTCCAAAAAAAAAACCCTAATTTCTTAATTCCTGACTTGGGTATATTGCTTGTCTGGGGAAAGATCTAATCTTTTGGAGAATAAAAGAAACCCTATAGTTTTCAAGAATAATAAAGAATTATCTCTAGAGTATGTTTTGGTTTGATTATAGGGTTCTTGTTTTATTCTTTAGATATTTTATTTTTATGAAGGGTTGTGATGAGATTGTGAATCTGAAGAAAGCTTTTTGTGAATCTATAAAAGCTAAAAAGATAAGAAAATTGTGAGGGTGAGAGAGATCATTAGGGTTTGGTGATATATCTGTTGTGTTTCATTCACACTATCTCTCTCTATCTCTATACTTCTTTCTTCCTCTTTTTACAAACTCTCTTCATAAGAGCGTGTGACACAGACGCCATTGATTGAAATGAGTTGGTAGTTAGTTGCTCTACTAACTAAGACCCAAATTAATGAAGTTTTGGAATAAGAAAATGTTACCTATGGTTATATATAAATCATGTATATATATATATAGATAACTAACTATACACTTCGTGTTCGGTTCTTTTAGGTATTCATACATTCACCAACTTCATATCATAAACATTTTTTTGTTGTCAACTAAAACATTTGAAAAACATCCATATGCAATTCAAAAAGTCGCTATATAATACCTAAATCCAATTTCCATCTCTATATTTTAAAATTTATTCGATAAAATATGCGACCGACCATAACTAAAATCATAATTCTTTTTGCATGTTAAATTATTAATCTACTCTTTTCTTTTGTTTATTAATCTATTATCTTCTATATAGTGTAACTCTACTACGTACGAACTTTTGCTTTTTTTATCAACATGTGATAGGTTCTTTATTTATAATAAGTTTGCGATTTGAATGTGTACGATATTGTCTAAAAATGAATAAAGTGATTATATAAGTTTTGTCCAAGTGGTAGAAAGAAGGCGCGTGAGATTGGGAAAATGTTGGTGTCTACGATTATACGAAAGTAGCTATCATCATTTTCTACTTCACAAGTCGCAGAAAAGCCTCTCCTACCTTAAAATGGTAATGTTACGTGTCGCATTTCTATTGCTTCCCATCTCTATTAGACAACGTCGTAAGTTTTGTAATGCTTTTCGCATTCATTATACATAATTTTAGTTTGAGAAATCCCACTTAATTAACGAAAACTTTTGTGTTAAACTAAAATGTTTTAATGTATGGAATTTAATCAAAAAGACCAGTGTTTAATGGATTATCACCGACAAAATTTGATCAGAAAATAGTGATCAATTAATACTGTGCATATATAATGTATGTAAATGTTGATATAGCTTTATTAGAGTACAAGGTTCTTGTTTAAATGAAATAGAACTTGAGAAATACATCACATACATTTATTTAGGTGGGTTAGAATAGATGAATATTTGTAACTTAAGAAGCTTTTTGAAGTAGATTTAATTTTCTTCTCCAATCTTGTATTTTTGGCCATTGCTTGCCAGAGTTTTGGAAATTAAAGTCTTTTAGGTGAGACCAAGAATGGTAATATATGATACCTATGGGTAACATTTGATTTAGATATTTTCTTTTGTCAATATATTTAGAATTAATATACTTTAATTATATTCATTATTAATTCGCTGACTATATTTTTGCGTACACAATCAAAATGAAAAATTATGCAATTTCACCATCATTGTAAATACTAAATAGTAAACTAATGATGATTTTTTTTATTAAATATTAAATAAGTGAAATGAAGTTAAAAATCTTTATTTTCCTTTGGGCAAAGAATCTAGTAAAGAACCGGCAAAATCTTCTTCTCAAGTGACGTAGTATGTCCGTTAAATATATTTTACAGACAGCAAGCAAAAGACGTTAAGTCTTTTTTTTTTTTAAAGAAAAGGATCTTAACAGTGAAAGTACGAAACAAGATGGGTGACGTGNGGCTGGCTGAGGATGATGATGACCCAAGGTAAGTCACCTTTCTAACAGTGACTTGTCCCTCCGTTTTTTTACTTTTTACCCCTTTTATAATTTCTTTGGTGAGTTAATTCTATAGATTCTTTTTTCTATAAACATCAAATGTTTTTTTACCATATGAACATGAACATATATATGATTTAATACCAGAAAACGTTACACAAATGCAAATGAAAATTAGGAAAGAAAACATCATCATATTCACATGGTTTTGATACTCACCAAAGTAGTAGAAACATGTTGCCACTGAATATAGTAAGCAAAATCTTACCTAACATATGTTTTGTAAATTTCTACAAAATATTTTCTTTGACAATCAGAGATGAAAGCATCAATCTTGCACCTAAAAGCTATGCTGCCACCAGCAATTTGTTTTATGTAATCTGTGTTTTTTCTACCTTTCAAATTAAAAAATGTTAAAACTTTCTTAACGAAGGCCCATTAGCTCAGTTGGTTAGAGCGTCGTGCTAATAACGCGAAGGTCGCAGGTTCGAAACCTGCATGGGCCATTTTAAACAACTCTTTTGGCTGTTTTACAGTTAAAACCCTTTTGAATTATCTTACGTTTGTTTCAAGTCCCTGTCTTTTGATTTTCTTTACATTCACAACCGTTGTCTTTTATTTAATCATTAATGTCCAAATCTACTTCGTTAAGCACCGTATAATTTATGAAATCAAAGGAAATCTTATAGAATTAAGACAAAACAAAATCTCTAATATTAATTTAAGAAACATTGTCTGTCGGGAGTTTATATGTAGAGGAGTTAGGGTTTTAAGTTTAAGCTCTCGTTAGGTATTTGCCGGGCCTCCTGTTGGTTGAGTTACATAAAATCGTATTTGGTAGTAATTGGATTTTTGAATATTAGTCCAATGGAAACGGATCTGAATGATTATACCGTTATCAAGGAAGGAGAAGCTAAGATTCTTATGCACAATCAAGTCTTCTTCAATAAAGCTCAGGTTTCAGTTTTTATTTATTTATATTGTTTTAAATTTTTGATTTTTCTTGTCTCGTTGAGGAATCTAAATAAATATCACAAATTTTGATTGTTAGCCAGTTTCATAGTAAGTAACACTTGTTAAATATTTTCTTCATTTTGCTGAAATTCATGGTTTCAGTATTGATATATCTGTTTTAAGTTAGATGAGACCTGAGTGTTGAACCTTATCTATTTGAATCATGTCTATATTGAATGATTAGGTGAACAATAGAGACATGTCTATTGCTGTTCTTAGGGAATTTATATCTATACGCAAACAAGAGCATGAGGCTAAGTTATCTAGAAGAACTAGATCAGCTTCCAAAGTGATCAAGAAGGATTCTTCTGAAGCTTCCAAGGAAGATACTCTTAGTGAGAACTGTATGAATAACAGTGAACACAATGTAGCATCTGAGGATGGAATAAGCTCTACATCGAAAGAACCTACCAATACAACAGAAGGATTTGCAATTGCAGCTACAGAACCCAAGCCACCTAAAGTTCTTGAGGTCTTTGTATATTCTTTATTTGCTGTTTTGTTTCATATCTTATTATTGTCATCTTGTAGTTAGATAACTTTTTTTTTTTTGCATCCTTGAATTTTCAGGCTTTGTCAGCATCTGGATTACGAGCTCTAAGATATGCACGCGAAATAGATGGAATTGGTCAGGTTGTGGCGTTGGACAATGACCTAGGTAAATTTTCACATTCTTAGTTAATTAGATTAGAGAGAGGACTTGAAAGTTTTGATTTTGTTTCCAGTAACATTATCTAAGGTTGACTTGTTTCTTTTTCTTTTAAAAGCATCGGTCGAAGCTTGCCGGAGAAACATAAAGTTCAATGGCGCAGAGGCTATTTCAAAGGTGGAATCACACCATACCGATGCTCGTGTCCATATGCTTACCCACCCTAAAGACTTTGATGTGGTATTTATTCTTTTAATCACATTATTGTGTTCATTTGCTTATTGTTATAGCTGCTTCGGTTAACTAATTCTGATTAATAATGTTCTTAGGTTGATCTTGATCCATATGGAACACCATCTATTTTCCTTGACTCAGCTGTGCAATCTGTCGCGGATGGTGGATTGCTAATGTGTACAGCAACTGACATGGCAGTGTTATGTGGCGGTAACGGTGAAGTTTGCTATTCCAAGTGAGTAGACATTTCTTTTAAACAAGTAATTATGCCTTTTGGCTTAACCTTTAACATATCAGATATGGTTCTTACCCGTTGAGAGCAAAGTATTGCCATGAGATGGCTTTGCGGATCCTCCTTGCCAGCATCGAGGTTTGTTCTGTCCTAGCCATATCCAATTTTACAAAATAATTATTCTTCTATGTTATTTTACGGCCAGTTCTCTCAAGTTTAGATTGTTTTCTTATGTTCTTTTTCACCTTTTGGTTTTAATGTAGAGCCATGCAAACCGCTACAAGCGTTATATTGTTCCGGTTCTGTCTGTGCAAATGGATTTCTATGTTCGTGTTTTTGTCCGCGTTTACACGTGAGTTTTTCCTTGTTTAATCAAACACTTAACATCTCAGCTATACATATTTTGCAAAATATATATATTTTTTTCTTTTGATTCACTGAAACCTTGAAGCTTAATGAAATTGTCAGCTCGGCGAGTGCAATGAAGAACACTCCGTTAAAGCTTTCTTACGTCTATCAATGCATTGGTTGTGATTCATTTCATCTTCAACCTGTTGGAAGATCTCTTCCTAAGGTATTTATATTCACCTGTAGTAAAAATCACACATTCTCTGTGCAGTTCATCTCCTAAAGTTGATAGAAACTTGGAATATAGCCAATGATTCTTGTTATTGTTCTATGTGCGTCAGATTCAGAATTAGTTCTATGACAGTTTCCAGTTTTTTTAATACTCTTGAAACTATTTGTTTGTTCACTTCATATTTTTTTGGCAGAACAACAGTGTGAAGTATCTACCAGCAATTGGTCCGGTTGTGAAGCAGGATTGCAGCCACTGTGGGAAGAAGTATAATATGGGTGGACCAATATGGTCTGCTCCAATACATGATCCAGAATGGGTGACTTCGATATTAAACAGTGTCAAGTCCATGAAAGACAGATATCCTGCTTTTGACAGGATCTCTGCTGTACTTACCACTGTCTCCGAGGCAAGTTACTTGTTTTTTTTGTGTGTTCAGTATTCTGAATAAGCCGTTAAAGTTACATAATTGATTTTTATGCTACAATATTTCAGGAGTTGTTAGATGTTCCTCTGTTTTTGAGTCTGCATAATCTTTGTGCTACTCTAAAATGCATTTCACCATCAGCTGCTATGTTTCGTTCAGCGGTTATTAATGCTAAATACCGAATCTCGGGGACTCATGTGAATCCTCTCGGCATGAAAACTGATGCTCCTATGGAGGTTATCTGGGACATTATGCGCTGCTGGGTATTACTTAGTTGATGATTCATAATGTGACTGTGTTTCATTTTACCTAATCTTGTTTTTGATGCGTTTTTCTTGGGTGGTGTTGTTTTGTTGTAGGTTAAGAATCATCCTATAAAGGCGCAATCGCCTGAACACCCTGGAAGTGTGATCTTGTCTAAAGAACCATCACTTCAGGTCTTAGATCGTTTTCTCTGAACTGTTTGAAACTGTATAATGTTCAAAGCCTGAATCTTTTTTTCGATACTGTCTTGTGTTTGGACAGGTTGATTTTTCGCGTCACATTGGTTCGCTGAGCAAGGCGCAGGCAAAGAAAGTAGCTCGTTTTCTGCCAAATCCAGAGAAGCATTGGGGTCCAAAGCTTAGGGCTGGTCGCCAAATCACGAGCAAACATGTTTCTCTTATGGGTCTTGAAGCAGTAAATAGTCATCTTCATCAACACCTTGAAGAACTTAAAGAAGATGGAGAAGCAGAGCAAGAAGATACTGTCCAAGACAAGGTCGATCCAAAACGTCAGAAGACAACAGAGGATATTTCCTCAACATCATAAGCAGAAATCACAACATTTTACACAAGAGATCAGATTTTGTCTACAGAAGATTTACCTCTTCATGAAAAACTCTGTTTTGTCTGTTTTTTATATAATCATTTTTGGTATACTTAACAGTTGTGCCTCATTTTTTTATGATTCTGTTTTGATCTTATTACTATAATCGATATGAAAGACTTTCACTGAAAGTTACCCATTAGCTCAGTTGGTTAGAGACTTCTGAGCCATTCTCTCTGGTATCATAGTTATTTCGAACTATACTGTACATTCTATGCTTAAAACATTACTCAATTGAATACAAAAAATGTTTCTAGGTTATGTTCTTCTGCTTCAACCTCAGACACCAAAGAACAATCACCAAGCAGTCTCATTTCACTGTAAATCAAATCAAGCTCGTTGTAGATCTCATCCCAT
Source organism: Leavenworthia alabamica (assembly GCA_000411055.1). Lineage (NCBI taxonomy): Eukaryota > Viridiplantae > Streptophyta > Magnoliopsida > Brassicales > Brassicaceae > Leavenworthia > Leavenworthia alabamica. The sequence continues at coordinate 272,092 of KE156766.1, forward strand.
CTAGGATGACCCTTATCTCCAACGAAAAACACATGAAGCTCATCTTTCAGCTCTACCCAACTGCAACCAGGCTCTTTCTTTAGCTTTAAACCTCTCATACTTCTCCTCAGATCTGAAACTTTTTCCCACATTCCTGCATCTGCGTATACATTTGATAAAAGAGTATAAGCTGAAGAGTCTTGTGGATCCAATCTCAACAGAGCAGCTGTTGCTTCTTCTGCAATCTCTACATTGTTTTTATGTATCGCACAAACTCCTAACAACGTTCTCCATATAACATCATCTGCTTCAAATGTCATCTCTTGAATAAGCTTTAATGCCTTCTTCACTTTTCCGGATTTTCCTAAGATATCCACCATGTTCGAGTAATGAGGTAACTGAGGATCCAAGCCATAGTCTCTCTTCATCATGTAGAAGTATTCAAGTCCTTTGTCAATCAGACCCATGTGAGCACAAGCTCGGAGTATTGATATGAAAGTAATGTGATTCGGTTTAATGTTTCCGAGTATCATTCTCTCAAATAGTTTTATAGCTTCTTCTCCTTTCCCGTGATGTGCATATCCACTAATCATGGCGTTCCAGGTCACAAAATCTCTTTTCAGCGCCTTCTCAAACATCAATCTTGAATCACAGAGATCTCCACATTTCGAGTACATGTCAACAAGGGTGCTGCAGATATACACATCAGATTGCATTTCTTTCTTGATGACTTGAGCATGGATCTGTTTTCCTAATCCAGCAGAAGCTAAATTCGCGCAGGTATCAAGAACTGTTGCATAAGTAAACTTGTCAGGCGTTACCCCCATCTCCATCATCCGGGTAAAAAGTATCTGAGCATCCTCGCTCTGTTCCTTAGTTACATATCCGGAAATGATTGAATTCCATGAAACACACATTTCTTGCAGTCTCTTATTCTGCATTGTTTCAAGCTCTTCCATTGTTCCATTAACATTGCCTTGAAGAAACAGCCGACTATGTACCTTCTCTGCCTCTTCTATCATTCCACACTTCGAATACATATCGATCAAAGAGCATCCAACAGAAGAATTTGAAGCCATTCCAGATTTGACAACGCTGGAATGGATCTCCATACCATAACCCAAAGAACCACCTGTGCAAGCTTTCAATACGCTTCCAAAGGTAAACTCATCAGGTTCGACTCTAGAACGGAGCATCGAGACAAAAAGAGAAAGTGTTTCACATCCTCTTCCGTTCTGCTCATGTGCTGCTATAATTGCATTCCAAGACACAGCATCTCTTCTTCTCATCTCATCGAACACACAAAAGGCTTCAGCCAGAGCTTGACATTTCCCATACATGTCAATAGCAGCATTTGCAACACAAACGTCTAGCGTTAAGTTGCTTTTGATCGCCAAACAGTAAAGCTGAAGCCCCTCTGAAAGACCTTTCACTAAGGCGCAAGCCCTGAACACTCCTGATAAACTTATTTCGTCGAAACCAAGACCCGATGACATGAGTCGGTGAAACAAGAGTAGAGCTTTGAAACCATGTCCTTCCTGTGAATAACCAGTAATCATTGCATTATAAGATTGTCTATTAAGATTTTCAGACTTGTCAAACATAATTTGAGCATCTTGCATATTATCACACTTTGCGTACATATCCAAAGTTGCCGTTCTCACTATACCATCTGCTGCAAAATCTGACTTTAAGGCATGAGCATGTAACTGACAGCCTAATCTCAATTCAGATAACGCAGCACATGACCTCAAGATGCTAGCATAAATTGATTGGCTCACTCCACCATTTACCATTTGCATCTCCTTGAAAAACTTCAAAGCACGAGACAATAAATTATTCTGAACACAACCTGCGATAATAGCACTCCACGAGACAGAATTCTTTTCTGGAATACATTGAAACACTCTAAGAGACTCGTCAAATCTCTTACATTTTGCATACATATCCAACAACGCACTTGCAGCCACCACATCAGTATCACAACCAACTCGAACAATAATCTCATGAATTTGCATTCCTAAATTGGCCTCCTCTAAAAAGGAACATACTTTCAAGATAATGGCAAAAGTTCTACCATCAAAATCAATACCAGCTCTCTGCATGTCAATGAAAATCTCAATACATTTCAAACTCTCACCGTTTTGAAGATATCCAGAAAGCATTGAGTTCCAGGACACAACATCTCTGACGGGCATCATACTGAAGAAAGAACTCGCTTTAACCATGTCATTACTCTTTGCGTAGCCATTTATCATTGTGTTCCACGAAACAACATCTCTTACCGGCATTCTGTCGAACACCATGGAAGCAGACACTAAATCTCTAGAATTTGTATACACTTGCATCAAACAATTAAGTACAAATGTAGTCGGACGAAACCCATATATTATCATATGAGCATGAGCTTGTTTTCCTAGCTCTACTGCTCCTTGCTTCCCACATTCTCTGAAAACAGACGAAAAGTTCGTCGTGCTAGTAGAGTTTACTTGATTCACAAAATCAGTAAAGTAAGACGAGATTGGAACTCTTCGGTATGAAATTTTCTCTGCTATAAACCGATTGGATGAAACCACAACTCTGGTCATACGCAAGAACCTGAGATTCTTCGCCATGAGTCATGACGAACTGAATCTCAGTTGTATCTATGGCGGGATTGAACGACTACAATTGATCCGGTTCGGTTTACTCGTTTATAAAATTGTGAAACCAACTGAAATCGTTTGTAAAAAATATTAACCTGCTATTAGGTTATAAAATTAACCTGCACAATGAAGGTAACATCAAGGAGTCGTTGTAGTATAGTGGTAAGTATTCCCGCCTGTCACGCGGGTGACCCGGGTTCGATCCCCGGCAACGGCGTTATAATTTATTTTTATACTGAAAAAATTGTTTTGTCTTTTGTGGCAGAAATCGCAACCCATCAACAAATCCCTAGAATTACACGTCATCATAATGTTATAACTTTAGCGTATATACGAAATCATACAATTTTCCCTCTGAAATTTACCTTTTCCTTTTTCATTTTTTTTTGTTTACTTTTCTCCGAAACTCAGCAATGGCGTCGACGAAGCCCGGTCCCGCAATCAACCTTGAAGCAGAGGCGGAAGGCGAAGATACAGCCGTAGACGG
>KE156766.1:275819-302945 GCA_000411055.1 Leavenworthia alabamica
CGAACTTGCTCGTCTGTTACTCTCCGTTCGAAGACAGAGACATCGATTGCAATCCTTATTTCCCTTTCTCAGGCCCAATTTCAGATTCTGGATCAGGCTCTTACTCGGATTCAGAGCCCGATCCGTACAACTGTCCTATCGATTTCTTCGATCGAGAGTCTTCTGAGGTTGACGCGGCTGAGTACTTGGGATCGGAGGGGATGCCAACCGATGATTTCAATATCTGGGGCTTTTATGACCACGATGATGAGGAGGAGATAGTTTTAGGGACTAGTGTATCGGGTTCCGTGTCAGATCAGCAACCCGGTGTTTCAAGGGAGCTAGGGCTTCGAGTGACCGGTATCGATTCAGATTCTGATTATGAAGATGGCGTGTTTAATTTTACATCCGAGGATAATGGGAATAGAGCAAATGATTCAGGTCGGGTCGAGGTTGGTACGGGTCTTCCTCCTGTCTGGGATAACGTATTCGGAGAAGAAACTATGTTGGCTGATGAAGAATGGGAGGAGGTGCAGAACGCAATTAACTGGACGGTTAGGGCTTTTAGTAGACCTGAAGAAGAAGAGGAAGAAGAATTGTCTTCACTATCAAGGGATGATGAAGAAGAGCATGAACTGGACTGGCAGGTTTTGTTAACTGTTAACAATGTTGTTAATTATATCGAACAAGCTGAAGGAATCATGATTAACCCTGATGATATCGATCCAAGTTATTACCTGTATTTAGCTAGTTTGGATGAACTTGATGAAAATCATAATGGACATTATGATGCTGATGCTATTCTTGGGCAAATGTTTGATAACGAGTCTGGAATCAGGGGTAATCCTCCAGCAGCCAAAAGGGTAATTGAGGATCTTCCAGTTGTGGAACTTACAGTTGAAGAATTAAACAAAGGGAACATTGTTTGTGCTGTATGCAAAGATGAAATGGTAGTGGAGGAGAGAGTGACGAGGCTTCCTTGTAGGCATTTCTATCATGGAGAGTGTATTTTGCCTTGGTTGGGGATAAGAAATACTTGCCCGGTTTGTCGGTATGAGCTGCCTACTGATGATCTTGAATATGAAATGCATAGGAGCGTTACTGGTTTGGTAAGGAACATATCGGGTAGACATAGTTAATGAAATTTGAAGTAGTCATGTCAATTGCCATGGTTTCAGAGGAAAATCCTCAAACCACTCGGTTTTACGGTAAGCTCTTATCGTGAATGTGATAATAATGTCCATGTTGTATATATTCCTTAGTGAAATAAAGCATGTTAAACTTTGAACTCATATATATTGCAAGTGTTTGTGTAAAGTTATAACATTGATGAGACAGTGTAAAGGTGAATTGTCCAAACTATATTGGTTACCCAATGTTATGGCTTTGATTACAGATGTCCACGATGTTACTTGAACACTCTGTTCTAATTGTAAGTTTTTGTTTTTTCCCGATCAAGTTCAGTGATTTGAAGAGAACACATGCGCTGGTATCTGTATGTTACTTGTATTTCATCATCGCTTGTCAAACTTGTAGGTTCTTCTTGGGTAAAACAGTGAACAACGTGATGTTCTTTGAAAACTACATGCCGTTTTTGTTTAACTGAATTTGGTTTGCTATGGCCCAAGTATGGGCTCGTTGTATACCAAGCCCATATAACAGTCTGAACATAAATAAATAGGTGTGAAACTATAGATTTTGGAAATATTGAGGCTCTGAACATAAATAAACAGAGATCATAGGTGTGATATTGATTTTGGAAATATTGAGGTCTGAACATAAATAAACAGGGATAATAGGTGTGAATGTAAAATGCACAAGTGGATCGCACCGACGCGCAAATCTTTGCCTCTTAGGTCTTATCTTATCACTCGTTTAGTCATTATTATGTATAGTTATGTATATGTTTGGACTTTGCACTAAATTAGTTTTTAATTATAGTTATATTTGCACTAAATTAATTTTTGTTTTATTTATTTATCCTAAGATTATACTTATCATTAAATCTATTAACGTGTTTTCTTAACTAAATGTTTGAGATCTATCCGTCACACTACAGAGGTTAACTCACTCATCTTCGTCTTCTTCGGCACGCCAAAAGCTCACCGACGACCCGAAAGCGAAAATACCGATCTGAGAAACTGACCTGTAAAGGTGAAGTGTATCGGTAGAAATGGCGGTGGCCTTCCGTGGAGGCCGAGGCGGCCAGTCTACCGGACTTGGAAGTTTCTTCTCGTACCGGATCTTTATCTCTGCTTTGTTCTCTTTTCTCTTCATCGCCATGTTCTCCGTCGTTCTTAACTCATCTCGTCAGGATCATGTACGCATCTCAATCTCACAGCTCCTTTTGATTTCTTTTGCAATTTTCGAACAAATTTGGAAATGAATCGTTGGTATTTCTATGAATCTGAGCTTCGAATTTTGTTAATGTAAACCTAGAATTCTGATTGCTCGGTGTCTGATTTTTTGTTCTTTGGTTTATAGACATTGCCTAGCATGGGAAACGCATATATGCAGCGGACGGTTTTGGCTTTACAATCGGATCCATTGAAAACAAGGTTGGATCTGATACACAAACAAGCCACTGATCATTTGACACTGGTGAATGCATATGCGTCGTACGCCAGGAGGCTAAAGCTTGATGCTTCCAAGCAGCTTAAGTTGTTTGAAGATTTGGCTATCAATTTCTCTGATTTGCAGTCGAAACCTGGTTTGAAATCTGGTGTGTCTGAAAACGGTGATGCTCTTGAGGAGAATACGTTTAGGCTACTTGAGAAAGAAGTCAAAGATAAGGTAAAGACTGCGAGGATGATGATCGTTGAGTCCAAAGAGAGCTATGATACACAGCTAAAAATCCAGAAGCTTAAAGATACAATCTTCGCTGTCCAAGAACAGTTGACTAAGGCAAAGAAAAATGGTGCTGTTGCAAGCTTGATTTCAGCCAAGTCGGTTCCTAAAAGTCTTCATTGTTTGGCTATGAGGCTTGTAGGAGAGAGGATCAATAATCCTGAGAAATACAAGAATGCTCCATATGATCCAGCCACGGAGGATCCAAGTCTCTATCACTATGCGATTTTCTCTGACAATGTGATTGCTGTGTCAGTTGTGGTGAGATCGGTTGTGATGAACGCAGAGGAGCCATGGAAGCATGTCTTCCATGTGGTGACCGATCGAATGAATCTTGCAGCCATGAAGGTCTGGTTTAAGATGCGTCCTTTGGATCGTGGTGCCCACATTGAAATCAAGTCTGTGGAGGATTTCAAGTTCTTGAACTCTTCATATGCACCGGTCTTGAGGCAGCTCGAGTCTGCCAAGTTGCAGAAGTTTTACTATGAGAATCAAGCTGAGAACTCAACTAAAGATTCCCAGAACCTCAAGTTTAAGAACCCAAAATATCTCTCGATGTTGAATCATCTCAGATTTTATTTACCAGAGATGTATCCGAATCTTAATAAGATTTTGTTCTTGGACGATGATGTTGTGGTGCAGAAAGACGTGACTGGTTTATGGAAAATCAACTTGGATGGCAAGGTAAATGGAGCTGTGGAGACATGCTTTGGCTCTTTTCATCGATATGGTCAATACTTAAACTTCACTCATCCTTTGATCAAGGAGAGCTTTAACCCCAGTGCATGTGCTTGGGCCTTTGGAATGAATATATTTGATCTCAACGCCTGGAGGCGTGAGAAATGCACAGAACAATACCATTACTGGCAGAACTTGGTAAGTTCATAAGTGAAATAGTGTATAATTCTTTATTATATGTGGTTATCGTCTGTTGATTCTGTTTTTATGGAGCAGAATGAAGAGAGAAATCTCTGGAGATTGGGAACTCTGCCTCCAGGATTGATGACATTCTATTCAAAGACGAAATCATTGGACAAATCATGGCATGTACTTGGGTTAGGATACAACCCAGGAGTGAGCATGGACGAGATCAGAAATGCAGCAGTGATTCATTACAATGGAAACATGAAACCGTGGCTTGACATTGCTATGAACCAATACAAGTCTCTCTGGACCAAATATGTTGATAACGAAATGGAATTTGTGCAGATGTGCAATTTTGGTCTCTAAAGAGAGTGACGAAAAAAACAAACCAGAAAGAGGAAGAAAATACCGGGAAGAGGTAACCTCAGATCGATATGCTTCAGTCTTTCTGGGCATTCTTTAACTGATAAGTTTTTCTTTTATATAGGGTTACAAAGTATGTTGCTTGTTCGTTATTGGTCTTTTATATATTTATTTTGTATTTCTTCATAGCAAAGTCTTCTCCAAGCTACAATATCTATTTGTTGTCTCGTTATACTTGTTAGCCTAAGATCAAGAACCTCATGTCCTTAAAGGTTTATTTACCTCCTTGTCGGTGTCTGCTTTTAATTAACGTGTCTAAATCGTTTTCTTAATCATTGTTCCCTATCAAAGAAAAATCATTAAAAAGTTGCTACCCACCACAAAGTCCAGCAATATTTGGGACAGTAATTGTTAAGACTAATTTGAGTAGTTGAACAAAAAAAAAGTTGAGTAAACATCCCAAACGAAATGTTAGTAACGGTAACTTTTCCTCGTTTAACGGCTACCTAACGTAAACTTTGCCCTTTTTCCTATTTTTCGAAACTGAACTTTTCTATATGTCATCACTTCTCAAATTTCTTTTAGTATGGTACTAAGATATTATAGCCGGTTTGTTGGTTCTTTATATGAGCCTACTGGTTATTAGTTTCATTACTAAAAGGAGTTCATGCTATGGAAGAACTGTATCATGTGAGGCTTCTAATCACATCTACTTAACCCCTTGAACACGAAGATATTGTTGCAGTAGAATTGTAGAAACACAATGACATTTTTATTTATTTCATCAATTCTTACTTATTAAATAAGATGGTTCTTAATGAAATTATGATAGTTATGTTGATTTAAGTATGTGTACCAGTAATCGATAATCTAGTCTAAGAGATCTAATATTTATAGGAATCAATGCACTTAGGCGAACCGGTTTGGCAAAATAACATGGACCAGACACTTGGATTCGAATTCTTTTCTCATCCTTATCTTTTTTTAGTTGTAATATATTCCTTTTTATTCATATTTTGTCAAGTTGGGAATTTCTTTTCAGAAACAATCTGATTCTTTTAAACAATTTCTAGGTAAGGAAGGCATGGTCCAACTATGTTTAGTAGATAGAGACTTGTGTTCCTGGAAAATTCTCATTAATTTGAAAAGGTAAATAGAAAATTCAGTATTTTGAATAAGAAAAAATAAATTGTATTATCTTAATCACGAAATTGCACAAGTAGTAGATTAACAAATACTCTATAAGGCCAATGAACCAGATTTTTGGAATAATTAAAGTGGTCAATAGTAAGATTTTATTATTTGTTGTACTTTTTGACAAGTGCGGGGCATGAGTCATGAACGAGTCACGGGAGGCCCAATTTTGTCATTTACTGGAGCAGTTGAGAAAGCCTTCGAGAAGTATTATAGAATTTGATTCTTTCGGCCCCACCTTACGCGACAGCTCACCTCGAGTTATCCGCTTAAACGGCGCACCTATTTTGAGACGTGTCAATATATGATTGGTCAATACTATACGTAATTTTATACACTTTTTGAGACGTGTCAATATATGATTGGTTAATACTAGTCTCTAGTATACGTAATTGAATTCTATATAGCGTATTCGATATAATTTGCTCCGCCGAAGATAATGTCAACAAATATTTTAAAAACAAATCTTAAAATTAAATAGTTCAACTTGTTTTTAATAGTTGATATCTTTGTGTGGCCAGGAATCGTGATTCTCTCACCCACCTACCGTTTCCACCGTAAATAGGGGTTTAAGGGTAATTTTGAGTAAAACCTCATAACGGCAAATTGGGAAAAGTATATAAAAAATCAACGGCTGAGGAGAGCCAGCGAAATCTTTTATAAGGTTAAAGGGTAAAAGCGTAATTTGGGAAGGATAACCCTATTCTTCCTTATATAAAGGAGTCTTTCTACGTTTCATTTTTCTCACGAACGCATCTCATTGCCTCATCATTACCAAATCATCATAAACGCTCCCCTCAAATTAGGGTTTTCTATTTCTCTTCTCGAAATTGTTGTTCCTTCATCATCTCGATCCAGTGAGTTTCTTTTGAATCACAGATCTACTTTTTGATAAATTTTTCTTGATAGATCTGTTTGCTTCGTTATCTGTAGTTTTTATTTTCGTTTGAGGATAATGTTTTCTAATCGATGGATTCTGGTTTTTTGTTTCAATTTTCAGGTTTGAGGGTTTCGTTTGATATCTGGTAAAAGGGGTTTCTGGAAGTAAGGAATTCATAATTCACGATCTAGATCTAAATTCATATATATGTAAGTATATCGTCGTTCTATACGATTTATTCATCAGCAAATAATTATATAATATGTTTTGATAAACAGATTTCAAATCTTCTTTAGGTAGATTCTATATTATGATCGGTTATCGATATTCATATGCATGTTTATGTCTCGGTTTTTAAAAAATAATGGCAATATTCGTTCATAGTTTATTGATCTGTTGAAATTATTTGATCTTGTGTCGTCTGGAATAATATATTGTTTGATTGGATAAAATTTCACCAAGGAAAACATTGAATGCTTCTGATAAGTATGGTTGTGATCATCATCTTAGCTGACCTTTTGTATGTGTTACAGAAACGTGTGAATGAGATTATAATGGAATCAAAAGGTGGTAAAAAGAAGTCCAGCAGTAGTAGTTCCTTAATTTACGAAGCTCCCCTCGGTTACAGCATTGAAGACGTTCGTCCAAACGGTGGAATCAAGAAATTCAAATCTTCTGTCTACTCTAACGTTAGTTTCCTTTCATTTGTTTTTTCTTGGTTCCATATATTTATCATCAGGTCTCTTAACAAATTTCTTTTTTGTTGTTGCAGTGCGCTAAGAGGCCATCCTGAGTTCTAGCGTGCACCGAAATTTATATATAGTTTATTGCTTTCTTTATTTTCCAGTTTATAATTTTCGTTTTTCAAAACTTTGTTTCTGCTGGTTCCCGGATCCAATCGTTCTCTCCTCCTACAAGAATTCCTGTCTTTCTTACTACAAGGCGATATGGCTTTATCTGCAATCGGTTTCGAAGGTTACGAGAAGCGGCTCGAGGTTACTTTCTTTGAGCCAAGCTTCTTTCAAGACTCCAAGGGATTTGGACTCCGTTCTCTTACCAAATCCCAGTTAGATGAAATACTCACTCCTGCTGCATGCACGATCGTTTCTTCTCTCTCCAACGATCATTTGGACTCTTACGTACTCTCTGAGTCCAGCTTCTTTGTCTACCCTTACAAAGTCATCATCAAGACTTGCGGTACTACTAAGCTCCTCCTCTCTATCCCTCCACTTCTTAAGCTTGCTGGTGAGCTCTCTCTCAGTGTCAAATCTGTTAAGTACACTCGTGGCTCCTTCCTCTGCCCTGGAGGCCAGCCTTTTCCTCACCGCAGCTTCTCTGAAGAAGTCTCTGTTCTTGATGGTCACTTTTCTGAGCTGGGCTTGAACAGCGTTGCCTACTTGATGGGCACTGATGATGAAACTAAGAAATGGCATGTCTATGCTGCCTCTGCCCAGGACTCCAGCAACTGCAACAACAACAATGTCTACACTCTCGAGATGTGCATGACTGGTCTAGACAGAGAAAAAGCCTCTGTCTTCTACAAGGATGAAACTGAAAAGAGCCGAACAATGACTGACAACTCTGGAATCAGAAAGATCCTTCCCAACTCCCAGATCTGCGACTTTGAATTCGAGCCCTGTGGCTACTCTATGAACTCTATTGAAGGAGATGCTATCTCCACTATCCATGTGACCCCAGAAGATGGGTTTAGCTACGCGAGCTTCGAAGCTGTGGGTTATGACTTCACCACTGTTAACCTGAGCCAGCTGGTGACAAGGGTTCTGTCTTGCTTCGAGCCCAAGCACTTCTCTGTAGCAGTGCATTCTAGCGTTGGAGTGAACGCATACAAGCCAGAGATGAGTGTAGACTTGGAAGAGTATGGGTGCAGAGAGAGGACATTTGAGTCTCTAGGAGAAGAGAGTGGAACGGTGATGTATCAGACGTTTGAGAAGGTGGGGAAGTACTGTGGATCGCCAAGATCAACCTTGAAGTGTGACTGGAGCAGCAACAATAGTGGCTGCAGCAGCGAGGACGAGAAGGACGAGGGAATCTAGCAGAATTCTATCTTATAACTATTTTCTGTTTTTGCTTTTTTTTTATTTGAATAAATTTGTGTGATAAATAAATGACTTCTGAAGTTGAGTTTATCTCCTTCACAAGCAAATGTGTTGTTGCTTTCCTATGAATTTGGATTTTATATCTATATATATATTTTATATTTATATATACATGAGACTGTTATCTTATTATTTACTAACGATATAATAAAATTCATTACAACTTAAAATTCTTGAACAACATAATTAAATTATAATATTACAATGTGGTAAAAATAATGAAAATTCTGTATATTTTTGTAATCGCGCAAAAAAGAGAGAGAGACACAGCGTTGCTTTTCATATGAGTTATGGATCTGAGGAATAAAAATACATGTGGGAGGGCTATTGTTGGAAAACTATATTCAGCCCATGAGCCCAATCCCCTTAGCTGGCGATAAATAAGCCCAATACATGACTCCGTTTTCCGATTACATATTATTATGATACGTGCATAGAATAGAATAAGAATAGCCTACGAGTGTATTATTAACTGATCAAGAAATCCCTGTTTGGTGTTTCAAAGATTCTATAATAATCAAGTTGTAACAATGTGAAGCCTATACCCTCGAAGACACGTATTTTAACTACTTGGATTCGGTTATTTCAGTTTTTTTGCTCCTCATCAGTAAAGCTGCTTTTCTTTCATAAAACATCGAATTAGTGTATATGATATAAATTCATATTCGGTCTGTCATTTCATGGTATAAAAATTGTATATTTCACCTTTAAAATTTTGTCGTTGCATGCTTAGATAATGAGACGACGAGGTATTACGAAGATGAATATAAAAGAAGTCATGCGCATAAAGCAAACCAAATCTCTATGTATTTTACATATCGGACAAGACAAAACAAAGCAAGCAAAAATCTTTAGCATTGATATATATATATATATATATATTTTAGACATACACATATATTGTACTTTTACATACATCATATATGTATATATATATATATATGTATTTGTTTGTGTATCTTAATAATGAAAAAAATGAATCAATCTCGAGAACAAATGAGCATCATAACACATCTTCTAATGATGTAAATCCTTCCCCTTTGTTCTTTGAGATACTTCCCAAGTCTTCTACTTTGTGATTTCTTCTCCTTTCTCTTCAACTTCATCATGCTTTCCATATCCGTTTGTGTCCTAGCGAGAACGATGATATAACAATGATTTAATCGCAAGTGAACTTGTTAAAGATTATTTCCAAGCAGGATCTTTAAATAAAGATAGAGAGTGAGTGAGAGCTTTGGAAGATAAGTGAAGATACTTGTTTCGAGTGAGATTTTATAGGGAGAAGTTATTGTACATCTTAATTAATAATCATGTATATTTAATATTTAATGGATCAACCATGTAAATAATATCATGTTGGAGCAAATTATATATTATCATTTAGATGGTTGAATCGTCACCAAACTTTACATAACAATGTGAAATCTACCAACCAAGAGATACATCGGTCGGCCATTTGGTTGCATAACTTATTTTTTTATGCACTACAATAATAAGTGATTAAAAAATAATAATTTTAATTAAGAAGAAGACTAATATATAAATTGTCAAAATAAAATAAAGAAAAAGAATAGTGCTATAGAACATAAAAAGCTAAGATCTAAAGTTCTTGTAATAAAATTACGGCCTCTTTAAATTTTGACGAAACTTTTTTGTTTGAATTGAGTAAACTATCGTTTGGGAAGTATTTTATATGATCCATAAAATTTGTCTTCGTTTTCAAAAATGTTGACTAATGTAGTCTAACGATAACCATTTTGCTTCAGATGAAATAAAAAGATCATATAAAATGAGGATAATTTGTGTCATTTTTATACGCGACTAATAATACGACCATTTTATATTATTTAGTTAATTTATACTATATACTAAAATATCTGGCAAAAACATATAAATAAACTCACCATTAGCACGAATATGTTGAAGTACTTGCATTTGAATTTTGTAACGGACATCTAACTTTATAAATTATTTAATTAGTCTAAGTACACTTAGAAATCATTAACCTACGAAACTTCGTCAAGTTTAAAACAAAACAAAACTTAATAAATATCAGTTACTAAAATTAATAGGCTAAAAAACTGCCAAAGATTATGTAAATGAGACTTCATCAAACCCAACATATATGGAACAAGATTAAAGTTTTCAATTACTTGAAAGTTGTGAATGTGAACTTCTATTAAAATTTAAATAATTTTGGACAAATTAAACAGAATCCCACTTGTCTTTTCTCGTGTTCCATGCACCACCAAGTCAGGCGTGACTTGAACCTGGCACTTGCTTCATACACTTTCCACTTAACCATTCATATGTATAGTTATCTATCTCTTCTTTTTTATAATTTATATCATTTTTTTTTACTTAGTTACATATTTTATGAGCGCTTCTGTCTTGGAAATTGTAACATCCCATGATCTGATATGGTGGTGCATGAGAAAAGGCTTAAGAGATTTGATTTGGCTATCTATGTCACCAAAGTGCACTTATCTTTTCGGTCAATCACTCCTTCAGAACTCTGCAGTTAAGCGTGCTTGGGGTGGAGTAGTACTAGGATGGGTGACCTACCGGGAAGTGATTGTCGGTACTGTGTAAGTGAGAGGCCAACGCACAGGGAAAGATCATGTGGTGATTTGTAGGGACAGTAAACAAGTTCTTGAGCCTCAGAAAAATAATGCACCGACCGTCGGACNATTTTACTTATGCCATGTTTTTAAAACAGAACATTTTGAACTTGTAAAATTGTTATATATATGGATCTATAAAAGCGTGTTGTTATATACAGTGTACATTACCAATATCAAAACTATAAACTCGTAAATGTCTTATCGCAACCAATCCATTGGAATTTGTTTGCAATGAAAAAATGTTAATTTCACAAATAATGAGCTCTATATTATTGTTTTGAAAAATATTATCAAACAAATCATGTGTTTACACACAACGTTAAACTCATTTTAAAACGTAAGAAATTCCGCATTAAAAGACATAAGTCTTCAACTTACGTTGTAGACTTGTAGTCGCAGTTATTGTTCCCTGCTTCATCCATTTATTTATAAACTGAAAATACGATGACAAGTTAAAATTAGAAAAAAAAGTTAACACACAAAAAAAATAGGTATGGGGCCATGGGGGAGCAAACTGCACGTGAAATTCGCGTGGATAAGAGTTAATGTTTGGCATAACCTAGACAGCTTTCGTTATCTTGTCTCCTTCCAAATACTCTACTTAGTTTCATTATTAATTACTTTATAATTTTACCATTATAGTTTAATTAACAATGCAGTTAAACACTATTAAGAATCGTCAACTCGTATCTTGGTCTTGGATGACTCAAAAGATAGTGCCGTAATTAAAAACTTGTTGGGTGCAACGCATCAAGAACCAGTTTCGACTTTGTAATTTTGGTTTACTAATCATTTGAGTTAATCTTTGATTGGTTTCTTCTTAATGAAGCGTCAAATATCTTGGAACTAGTAATCTAATCAAGATATAAATTCTTTATATACGTTGATTCTTTTATCCCTAAGTGTATATATCTATGTACTTTGAGCAATTATTTATCTATAATGTCGTAAAAAATGTGGTAATTTATGGGAGTCAAAATATAATTAAGTCACATTATCGATTGGTCAGACTACAGTCTACTGTCTTTGGAGATAAGTAAGTAGACTTGTTTACAGTATCCGCTGCAACTAAACAGATTTATATGCGCTTAACAGGCCACTTATATATCTTATTGGGCCTAATAAGGCTGAATGAACTCCTCATGGTTATTTTATGGTTAACGAGCTTTGATGATCGGGTTTTTTTATTTATTTTAATTGTTCTGTGTTTTCTCCGACCCATTCAGATGTAAAGGTTTCATTACAGACCACAACAATGGCGATTGTCCGATCATCAAAGCTTAATCTACCAAACCCATCTCCTTCTCCCTTATTTTCAAGTTTGCAAAAATGTGGATTTGGTATCTTTAGCATCTCATGCTAACTTACTCCTTATAATCAGGCTTATCCAGGCCCATCACAGCCCAACATTACATTTTCTTTGTTTTAGGCAACATTTTCAATTTAATTTATAGCTTTTTAATTAAGTTACTCCTTATAACTTTTTCATTAACGAAGTTACAAGTGTGAGAATTTATATTTTCTTCTGTAGTTCAAATATAGAAAAATAAAACAACGGTAACATTTCCCATTTAAATGAGACAACGGTAACATTCTAATTTTTCTTTATAAATACTCAAATCTCTTATCTTCCATTGAGAATTCAAATTTTCTAGACTCGAACAGAGAAATTTCTCAGTCTCCTTCTTTTTCTTTTTCAACACTTGTTTCTTCTCGAGTAAGTTAGATCTGTGAAACCAGTGAACCATGTAGACTGGTGCAAATTCATAGCAACGCCATTCGTGGAGAATCATGGAACTTTGTATGCGGTGGTTCTGATGCTTTCTCCGAAGAGCCATTCATTACATTCAAGATTTGCTCCGTATCGTTACCGCCATCTCCATCAGTTCTGGTACAATTCTTTTTGCTTAAACCATAATGTTCTTTCCTTTCAAATATTTTTTCAATTAATGGTGAATGAGATTGTTTTCTTTTTCTTTAAATGGTCTTGTATCTGGGTATTTCAATCGTAATGGAATAATTTAAAAACTGTAATTCCTATAAAAATCTGAGGTTTTGTGATGTTTTTGGCTATTGATTTTTTCTTGTATAGTTTTCTTGTGTTATATCATCATTTAGTGTAATCAGTTTTCTACCAAAGCAGTAATGTTATCTTTATGTGATTTTGTGTAGTTTAGATTACGAATGAATGATTCAGAGAGATGGCAAAGATGAAGGTCAAAAGCTTCAACATCTATGAAGGAAACTAGTATCTCCAGAGGATTCATCTTCGAGTTTCATCCATATCACAATGCCCCAGGTTTGTTTGTTCGCTTTTTTCGGATTTTCTAAACTAAATTTTAAAGTATTTTTCAAAATTATATTATTTTTATTGAAAATTATATTTTGTGTTAAATTTTGAATATGTGTAAACTAAACAAACTTAACATCCTGTCCTTAATTGGTCTGTTAGAGGTGTTTAAGTTTAATTTGTTTACACTTAAAAAATTTAACACTAATTTTTATTATGTAACTAAAATTATATAAGGTTTTTAAAAGTGTTAACTTTGAAATATGTGCAAACAAACTGAATTAAATAATATCCTGTCCTTAGATATTATCTTTGGTCTGTTAGAGATATTATTAATTCAATATGTTTTTTTGCATATAAATTAAATTTAACACTGAGGTTTTTATTATTTCAAAATAAAAATATTATATATATATAATATATATTGAATTATGTCTATTATTTGCTTTATGTGTAAAAGATGTTTACTAATAATAAAAGTTGTATTTAGTGACTGAAATTCAAGTAGACGTGGAAGTAAAAATAAAATACAGAAATCAGTTTGGTTAGCAAGTAAGTACAAGATAATCTTCATCTCTTACAAGAAACTCTAAACAATTAGAGTATATATAAAAATCTCTAATTCTTCACCGTTCAAATGTAACATTTATAAAATGCTTTTAATTGTAACATTTATAAAATAGTTTATATATATAAAATAGTTAAACAAAATGGCAGCTTGATTCTCTATCAGTCGGATATCATATAGTTTGAAATGTCGTTATTATGTGATTCGCTTTAAGTTGATTCTTTTAGTCACTATTACATTAAACTGACTTCCAAACATATTTTTAGATAAAGTTAGGTTTCATCCAAATAAGACTTCGTTACAAAAAAGCCTAGGCATCTTTATATATCATCAATGACATATTTTTATTTTTCATATTATTATTTTTTACAGTGAATTTCAAATACTTTTTCATCATATGTACGGTTTTTGACATGCTTTATAAAGAAAGAGTCATAAATGACAAGTATATATATAAACATCAACTTCACATATCCACCCTGATTAAATGAACATTACTTTCAACTCATCAATACTATATATAGTGGAGACTATATATATGAATAACATCCTCCATGATTTGATGTTATAGATTTTCAGATATATCTTTTAAAATTTCCCACAATGTAAATTATTAATTTCGTTATATTATATATTTTAAAGTCAATTTGGTGGTATACAGTGAGAAAAATCCAAAAATGTTAAATCAATCAAGCTTATCAAACTAATCAATTATAATGTCACTATACAAATTAAAAGATGAAAACGAAACCATAACTAAAAAGATGAGAAACTATCTTGAAAATAATGGAGCATGCCAACTGAATGGTTTCCTATTTATGGATTACACACAAAAACCATAAGGCAAAATGTTATAAACTTATTTTTGAGTTTTTAACATATATGTCACTCATCCTATTATAATTCAACATATATTATTAGCTTACAAACTTTTTAAAATACTCAAAAGAAATAATAAACGAAAAAGTAAGTAAGTAAAAAGTCAATATTCGAAGTAATAAAAACCAAACAGTCCCTTATAAAATTCCCACCACCCTCTCCATATCCTCCTTAGCTATTTCTTAATTTCCAATGGCTTTGCAAGGTGAAGAGATTGTGCTTAGACTAAGACAAGGGGCTCGAAAAGGTCCTCAAAATGAAAGTTGTAGAAGGTTCTCTGCCTCCTGTATCCGAAGCTTCCGAGAAGATCATAAATTTTCTACAACAAACTTCAATATCTCTAGTACTGCCTCTTCTCCTGGCTATTCCTTCAAAGGTAGTTTCTATATATATATAACCTTATTTTATGTTGACTTTTCCTTAGAAAACTTTGAGTGTTCGTTACAGATGAGATTGACCCGTCAAATCATTCCTTCACTAGTGCACTCAAGGGTAAGTTTCTTCCCTAAAGAACAACAAGTTATTCGTTTGTTTTTATTCTTAGGCAATATACAGAACAGGCTCTGTTATGTATGTTTTGTTACAGCATTGCAAGCAAGAGCAGTGTACAAGAAGAATTGGGATTGGTTAAAACCTGAAGGAGTTGAGTTAAACTCGAAATGGAACGAAGCAGAGAAGTATATTTGCAATCCTTTGTCTGGTGAAGTTCCTATGGAATGTTTATCTTCTAGAACCTTAAATTCAAGATCTTTCAGAAACTTATCTACCAAGAATTCTCCACTCATGATTTTACCTTATAATCATAATCTCATCAGTCCAAGAACGAATAAACCTAATGTTAGAATCATTCAAGAGAATCTTATATCTGCCGATCAAGGTGATTGTTAATGAATCTTTCATAATGTAGTTTTGCATTTTTAACAAAAAAAGAGTTTGGGGGTGTTTTTGAGCAGAAAAGAAAGTTGTGGGGTTGAAAAGAGATGTCGGTGTGCAAAGTGCACCGGTAAATGTAAGTCCAGCGAAGACGCCGCCGATCATGGAGAGATCAACGAAAAGACAGGTGGAAGCTGATGATTCGCCAGTTGAGTATGCACTAATGTTGAAAGCTCAACAAGAGGTACAGTTATTAACTGTACGAGAGTATTTACTTACATAATTAACTATATTTAATAATTAAATATTTTATGTTTAACATTTTTAGTCGTTAGTTATGCGGGCCAATGAGAATTAAACAATGATTATCATTTTTTTGAATTGGGCCATTCAAAATAGTTGATTATTAAATTAATGTGAAGGTACATACATAATAATTGCATAAAATTTTGAATTGGTTGGTGCAATTAGATTCTTTCACATATCAAGAGGAAACATCTATAGAGGTAAGTGCAAATGTATAATTATATTTTCTAAGCATAGAAGATCGACAATGATAAGACGCCACATTTTGTTTGTTTATTTGTATTTGATATTTTGGTTAAAAAAAACAGTAAGATCCAAGTTGGATTTTATAATCATTTCATGAAAAATCTCTCATTGGACCCCAAGCAATGATTTTGTATGTCTCTTATATCTAAGAATAAAAACGTTTTTAGATGGTAATTGAACCATTCAATCAACACAGCAATCTTGTTGAAAATATATAATTCTGATTTGTTTATTTTTTTTGTTGGGTTTTGAAGGATGTGAAATTAGAAGAAAAAGAGGTAAATATGACAAGAAAAGAAAATGAAAAAGAAAAGAAAGAAAAGGAGAAGAAGAAGAAGAAAAAAAGAAGAGGGTGTTTCTCATGGATAAAGAAAATGCAAAGACAACCAATAAAATCCAAATGCAACTCTCTTCCTCATCTTATCAAAGTTTGTTGAGCTTCAAAGTTATTGTAAGCGAAAAAAAGAAATATATCAATCAATGGATATATAATAATGGAGCCATTGTCTGCAAGATCGATCATATGCTACATTCTCTCCTCTTTTTTTGGTTGTATTTAACTTCGTAGCGTTTTATAAGAAGCTTTCAATTAAACAAGATACTACAGAAGTAAATTTTATTAAATTTATTTTTCTATTGGCATGACCGACCAGATGCATTTTTTATTGATTTGAAACGCAGTAAAAAGACAAGTTCTTGATCAAGGTTTTCAACAAACTAACATCTCTCACTAAAGTTTATTCTGTAAAAGTTTAAAATTACTTGTATCCTAAAGATGATTTCTTCTTCTTTTCATAAGTTGTTCAGTGACGATCAGATCTTAATCTTAGACGACTTGAATCCAAATAAATAATAACCCAAAGTTTCTTCACTTCCTAAATTACTAACAAGCAACCAAATCAAGAACCAAACACTCAACAGCTTTAAATACCCAATAAAAAAAGGGAATGGAGTTTTTTTGAGTTGTCAAGGAGAAAATCAAATCATGATCTTCTCTCTCGCTGCTTCTACAATCCCAATCTCATAATGTTTTAGAAACTACAGCCAAATCCATACCATACATACTTAGATATGTCTCTCTCTCTCTCTCTCTCTGGTCACTGTACTGTCTCAGCTGGTTTCCCCTCTTCCGCCTCATGTTTTGAGGCCTCTTTGATCTCATCACCACCAGCCTCATCCTGAAATGAGCAACACATCAGTGTTTAATCTATAAATATCCCAGCTAAGAAGCTTAGATTGCGTAGATATATGACGTAATGGAACATAGTTGCATAGGGAAACAAAAGTGTACATTGATGTCAGAAGTCCAGAGGGTCAGATTGTCACGGAGAAGCTGCATAATCAATGTGCTATCTTTGTATGATTCTTCTCCTAGTGTGTCCAGTTCAGAAATAGCCTCATCAAAAGCCTGTAAAAACAATCCATAGAAATATCATTTAAGCAATTTGCTGCAGGGAGCAAAAGTTAACCAAGTCTGAACGCAAACCTGTTTGGCGAGACTGCAAGCACGATCAGGTGAGTTGAGAATCTCATAGTAGAAGACAGAGAAGTTAAGAGCAAGTCCCAATCTAATCGGATGAGTAGGAGCTAAATCAGCAAGTGCAATATCCTACATAAAAAAGAAAAACACACATAAGCATTCATCAAGATAGCCACTTTACTAGTCACAAGCAACAAAACTAGATGATCAAACTTAAAAAGAGTTTTTACCTGAGCAGACTTGTAAGCCACCAGAGTGCTCTCTGCAGCATCCTTCCTCTCAGCTCCAGTCTTAAACTCAGCAAGGTACCTGTGGTAATCTCCTTTCATTTTGAGGTAAAAGACTTTGGACTCAGCCAATGATGCAGTGGGAATAAGGTGAGAATCGAGAAGGTTCAATATCCCATCACAGATTTTGGTGAGTTCAGTTTCGATCTTTCCTCTATAGTCCTTGATAATAGAAACATGATCTTCGTTTCCTCTGCTTTCTTCCTTAAGTTCAATGGAAGATATGATTCTCCAAGAAGCTCTCCTAGCACCAATAACGTTCTTGTAAGCAACAGACAAGAGGTTTCTCTCTTCAACAGTAAGCTCATCAGTGTCTACAGTCTTTGCAACATTCTCCATGAACTCAACCATTTCCTCGTAACGTTCAGCTTGTTCAGCTAACTTGGCTAAGTACACATTCTCTTCACGAGAAGACGACATCTTCTGTTAATCACACTCTTCTAGATCCTGTTTTCAGAATTCAAATTTCATGAACATCACTGTAGCTTGACTATATCAACAATATTCCCAGAATAAACAACGGTATCGTGTTTTCCCACCATTTTCTCATACAGATCAATCCTCAGTTCCAAAAAAAATCAAGATAAAACGAACAATATAGGTAAAAAAATCAACACAAGACAAAGAAGGAAACCTAAATCGAATCAAAATCATTCATGACTATACCAGATCTCCAAATAACAACGAACACAGACAATAAAACCAAGTTCGAAGTTCACAAAACGAAGCAAAAAACATGAACGAGTAATAGAGAAATGATTCGTCCAAGTATGAACAAAGCGAGAGTAGATCCGTAGGCTTACCGAGGAGATTTTAGGAATTAGGGATTTGTCGAAAACGAAGCTTGTAACGCAAAATGAGAAATTAGGGGGAAAATAAAAAAGGGAAGAGATGGGCTTTGATTTTCGGATAAAGTAATGATAAAATAAGGCCCAATAATAGATCGACAAGTGTCTAACGGTGTTGACCCGTCAAAGACTTTGATTTCGTGAAAAATGAATCATTTACATATGGGGTCCCTGATTCCTTTTTTAGGATAAAAATCATTGAAAAGTATGCCGTGCATTTTTGGTAATTTGACTTTATTGCGTTACAAATAAATCTCGTTACATTTTCATTGAGTACACACAAAAAAAAACTTCCAAAATACTTTAATTTCAAACGTAAACTGATTTTTTTTTACCTTTTAGACATCCCTAATCACGTTTCTTCAGAAACACAATTTTCGTAATTACTAAAATTTTGTTAGGTAAAATTAAACTGCCCAATTTATGGTTTTTTTTCACTAGAGATCACAATCAAAACATTCATTATGTTTTCTAATACAAAAAGAAGACATATTCAAGATCACCTATGAGTAATGTTCAAAGAAAAATTCAAAGAAATAGTAATCCTCAAAAGTCGAAAGATGGAAAATAAAAGAAAAGCAAATAAATGTCTTTTTTTTTTAAATAGATTTTTTTAAGTAGGCTTCCTCATATTTCTTCCAGCACGAATCACTTCGTCCACTAATAGCAACTGTGAAGCAATCACTGGCCTACAACACATTTACCAAACAACCGTTTCAATTAATCGAACTCCAACTGAACTAGGCGTAAGATTATTTCAAAACCCAATTTTAGCATTTGGTTTTGTACATACCCAGAATTGATAAGCTGGCGTTTTACTGAGTAGTTGTCGAAAATACCAGTCAGCAAAGGGTCGATGGGTTCTCCATCCTGTAGGTTTAGTCCCACTACGTTTCCTTTGTCATGTTCACTCTGTATAAACACATTCAGTAAGATAAAACCAAAAAGCCCGTTTCTTGGAGGATTGTCAATTGCAGAAGAAGTGAAAAATCAAACCGTTAGGGCGATGACAACATCTTGAGTGTCAAGTCCAGCATTTTCAGCGAGTGTCTTAGGTACGACAAGAAGGGCATTAGCAAAAGCTTCAACACCGAGTTGAGCTCGCTACAATCATTTTCCCACAATTAAGATTAGCAAACAGAAAAACCAAGAATTGGTATTGGGTCAGAGGGATATTACTCTATACTTACCCCTTGAACAGTTTTCTTGACTTCATTGATCAAGTGTTGTCTCGCTGCAACTTCAAAAGCTCCTGCTCCCTACAGAAAGAGACAGATGTCAACAAACCACAAGCGCCCAAAGCCAAAACAATCACACTGAAATAACAATATATTTGATCTTTGTGGATAAGAAGGTACTTACTAATACAACACATTCATCTTCTATGGTATTCTTAACTGATCTTAAACCATCACGGACAGCGTCTTTAATTTGAGCTATGGTGTGGTCATTAGGCCCTATTAGAAAGAAAAAAAAAAATCTGGATGATCGCTGACCAGGCATATAGAAATATGCAAAAACTGAGCTTCAAAACTTTAGCTGCAAGATATAGAAATTTGGGCTTTTGTTACCTTTTATTAGGATAGTACATGAATGAGGATTCTTCACTTGCTCAACAAATGTGTATTTTTCCTCTCCAAGAACGTGCTCATATACAAGTCCAGCCCAACCAAGAGAATCAGGGGTCAAATCATCAACGGAATTCACAGCTTCTCCACCACATGCCAAAACCAAACGTTCCATGTTCCTCCTCTTTGCTCTTCTAAGGGCGATTATCTTGAGAAACATATGAACATATATAAGGAAGCAAAAAGATAGTTGGATTGTAATAACTTGGAGACACAAGAAATCGATTACAAGACAAGATACAAGCTTAGTGGAAGATCAAGGCATCTAAAAGCTTCTAGGTGCATACTCTTACTCTTAGCGGAGAACCTTTTCTCTATTCGATTTCAATTTATTTTGCCTTTACTTTAGATTTCAGTTCACTTGATTTCACAAGCTTTGTCTATTCCATAGTTTTCTGGCAATCAGATGCCCAAAACAATACAAAGCTAATCATAGCTTACCCCTTCTCTAGCAAGAAGATCCAATGATGGGGGATCAATACCCTTTTGATTAATGATAACAAAGCTGTTATCATTACCAGCACAAACCTGTATGAGAAATAGAACATGTAAATATCTGAAAGAATACAGCATATGGCTTGGAGGTAATAGTTTTAAACCGACCTTGTTCTTCAGTTCAATAATTTTCTTAACTCTTTCATCAACAGAACGTCGCTCAGCAGTAACCATGGCTTCCCTCTGTTCCGCATTTGAGTAGAAAAATCCTGCATTAATTTCACTGATATATACAGAAGTAAGGCTACAGAATTCCTGATAAAGAGGATAGTTCATCTAATCAACCAAAGTTTTGTATCACCTACCTCTTTTCATACTCTAGTGACACATTGCAAGTCAGGATGTGGCAATTTTCTGCACGTCGTTTCATGTCAGGGTGTCTTGAACCATGATCAAGAACAAGCCCCTCAACCTAATAGAAGAGAAACCATCCATGTTATATCTGAAATGGTTGCATAAAGATGAAATTTATGATTCACGACCAGCAAAAGGAGTTTATCCCATAGAAAAGTAATTCTAAAAGAATGAAAATCCTTAAATTCCGACTCAACAAATTTACTGTAAAACAAAGGCATACCAATCGTGTGTCAACATCAAATTTATGGCGCATGTGCATTATCTCAACCATAAACAGATCAATTGGTTCCTCAGGCTTACGAATGCAGAGAACCTGTTAAATGAAGGAAGTAGCTAATTAGAAGACAAACAAGCTTGATCCATAGATTGGTTCTCATATATGCAAAAGTATGATGATATCCAATGAGAGATATCAGTTAACTTACCGAATTAACAACAATATCTGTCAGTTGATCAGCTAAGCCTTCGTACAACTAAGTAAGCCACAAAAAATGTCAGTCAGAACATGAAGCAAAGAGTTGGCAATGATGAACAGATATAGATATCATCAAAAGAATCACACCTTTGTTCTTAGTGTGGTCCTAGCAACCATTTTAAGGATCTCTTTATCAGGCTCATCACCCATAACCACAGGTGTCTTGAAAGTGTCGAGAAATTGGAGAGTAGCTCTTTTTGCAATTTCAAAACCATCAACTAAGACGCGTGGATGCATTCCTGATACACATACAGAACTTTTACATTACACCCATTTCTCACTGAGGGTAAACAGAACATGACAAGGTAGCTGAAGATGAAACTATGGGAAGTGTTTATAATGACAAACATGTGCAGAAAATGACAGGAAGTAGCATAAATCTAAAACAGAGATTGAGAGAAGCATAAAACTAGCCAACTTAGTAGTAAATTAACATGTAAGTCAGAAACAAGCTAATTAAACTAACCTTCATCAATGCAACGCTCCGACTGTTTCATAAGCTCACCAATGAAGATGACAGTGGAAGTAGTGCCATCACCACTTATGTCATCCTGTGCAACAGCTGTCCTGGCAATCATAATAGCAGTTGGATTTTGAATTTGCTGCAAAGATAAGAGAGTGAGGACTGTAAGCATCATCTGACTCATCCATTAGAGCAGGATAGTCAAATTATCAGTCCCGGAATTAAGATCGGCGTCTATCATTTCTATAACAATACCTAATAAACAGCCTAACCTAACTAAATCGACCAAAACAAAGAATAACTAATTTACATAACACAACCATGAACATATTGTATTCTAGTTCTACCAAACAAATAATCACAAGCCTAGATCTGAAAAGCTTAGAAAACACACTTGAATTGAAAAAGTAAGAAGATACTTTTAAGCTAGATTCTAAAACAAAATCAACAAGATCTAGCTTCTTCTTTATTTTTATTATTATTGAACGGACTTACCATTTCTTTCAAAAGAGTGTTGCCATCCTTGGTAAGCTTGATATCCCCGGAACCACCAACAAGCCTAGATGGAGTGATTGATAAAACCGCCATGAAAATTAACAAAAGTGAGCATAGACACAGAAATGATACAATAGATCCATCAAGAGTGAACATAGACTTACATCTTGATGGTTCCCTTAGGACCGAGATTGGATTTGAGTACATCCTGTAAACCCTTAGCGGCGTTGATAGTCATGTGAAGCGCCGCCGATTTGTTGAGCACCTCGGCATTAGGATTCAAAACACGCACAGACATTTTTTGATGCTGAGACTAAGAGATCCAAGTCTTCGAAAGCGATTTAGAGAAGAAAGTGGAAAGAGAGGGAAGGGTTCTAGGGCTTTTCTTCTCGGAGCTTCTGAGTTTTATCTCTTTTATTTCTTCTTCGGTGTTGCTCAGAGGAGGATGCATCCAACGAGTACATCAAACGACGTGGCATTATCAGACAGCTCTACGTCAGGTAGAGACTCTGAATAATATCAAAGGAGTAATTTTACTAATTTTCTATACAGTAATAATAATTACACCTTTTCCTCAAAATAATTCAGCAAAAAGCAGACAAAAAAAAAATCAGCAAAAAAAATCTAAACGAAAATAATTGAGCTTAAATTATAAATGCATTATAAAGGTTAAAAGAAATTTACGGAAGAAAATTTTACAAGCGGGAAGATTTAGGAGGTTATTACAGTGACTTTATGTTTTGCCTTTTAAGTTTTGTATTTTTACGATTTAGACACATACACACAAAAAAAAATACACGTCCCCAGTTCGACAAGAATAACCGGAATAGGAGATTTTCTAACGACTAACGACGGTCCACGACAACAGACAGAAAGCGTAGAGGAGTAGAGAAACTCGATTTTAAACGGAGAACTAAGCCTTAGCCATAGACAGAGTAACCGAGTCATGGACATATCTCTGTCGCTCGAACTTGGCAGCCCACAATACATTGACTAACATATGAACAACTGACAAGGATGGAAAGAAGGTGACTTTACTGAAGTAGCTTATTCCTCAAACTCATGCATATGATCCAGAAGATAGTTTGCAGCCAACTCTTCGTTCTTGTTGCACGCAAAGAACACTTCCAACACCAATGCTCTCTCGAATCCCATCGCTTCAAGCTGTTTTATCATCAATGTGAAAACCAAGTTTATCGATCTTATTGAATGAGTGGTACAGACTTCTGATCAAAGTGAAAAAAAAAAGAAAGAAAGAGGAAAATAAAAAGGAACAGACCCGCTGGATTGATTCGCGTTCCTCAGGTGTGACTTGAATCGCCTGTGGTTGTGGCATTCCCGCCGCAAATTGGCCAAGGAGGTTGCCACTGAATCATACAGTGCACAAATTATCCAAGAAAATAACCATTGTTTAAGTATCAAAAGAATCTTAAAGATTTTGGTTTTGAATTCTTTGTTACATATGAATCGTATTCTCAATATAATGATAGCAGCTGTGGGATAATACATACCTATCTGTCCCTCCTTCAATGGGTTCATTGATCAAGCGTAAGAAGTCAGCTTGGTGATCTTGAATCAACCGCATCAAGTTTGGATTCTGCTTTCCCAGTTCCTGAAGCATATGCTGCAGAAAACACATGGATAAAATCATTTGAAACAATATCAAATCGAAACACGACAATGATTTCTGCTCTTCTGTGAATTGAATCAACATACCTGCAAAACTTGAGGGTTTGCTTGCACCATTGCACGCAGAGTTTGGAACTAAAAGACACCAGAATAACAATAAACATGTTACACGCTGATGTTTTTGTAAGCAAGTGTAAGCCTGTAAGAAAAGAAACAGCTCAAACCTGTCGGCTGTTGCGCAGGAAATCAAGTGTCCCAGCACCAGGATTTGATCCAACATTAGGCATGCCCTGTCAAAGATAGATAGTAGATTTTAGTTACACATCAATAAATGATCAAGAGTTTCTAAATGAACTAATTACGCTTTCTATCTCAAGATATATACCTGTGGGAAGAGATCTAAGGGATTCACGTTAGGACCACTTGCGGGTGCTGCTGCAGGTTGTTGAGTCTCTGCTGGAGGATTTGCTGGCTGTCCACTAGGTGGGGCAAGGGCAACTGGTGGAACTTCAGCTTGCTCAGGAATCCCCTAAAAACAAATGGGGTGTTTAAAATAAGTATTCTCTCACTTCAAGGAAAAAAGAAGCCTGTAATAGTTGCATGGAAGTAGGTTATAGGCATTGTGATTAGTGGCCAAATTCTGCCTCTTGAACAAAGTTGCATGATAGGATACACAACACCAAATTCAGATAACAAATGTGAACTCACAGAGTAAAGATATTCCACAGCTCTTTCAGGGTTGTTAAATGCAGCACGGAGTGCACGGACAACAGTGTCACGATCCCAGGTTCCTCCACCCATGTCAAGAATCTGCTGAATGGTACTATCTAAATTGCTCCCTGCAGCTAGATTTGATGCTGCTTGTCCATAAACATCACCGTGACCTCTGTCTCATCCAAAACAAATTGGTAACAAATAGGAGAACCTCAATTTCTGAGTTGAGCAGAAGAAGATTTAGATAGCAAATATGCTAACCTCACAGGAGCCGAGTCTGGTGCAGGAGTGCTTTCTGCTATAGTAGCAGGTACAGGTGCAGTCAATGTTTCAGTTGTAGCTATAGGTGCAGGTGCTGCGGCAGGTGTTGGCGCAGGTGCAGGTGCTGCGACAGGTGTTGGCGCAGGTGCAGGTGTAGGTGCAGGTGCAGCTGGTCTGCAAAGTTATAGATACGGAGGAAGAAAATTCAAATTAGTTTCAGTATAGAATCGACTCACTGTGTTCTCAGAGAAG
Organism: Leavenworthia alabamica; assembly: GCA_000411055.1. Taxonomy (NCBI): domain Eukaryota; kingdom Viridiplantae; phylum Streptophyta; class Magnoliopsida; order Brassicales; family Brassicaceae; genus Leavenworthia; species Leavenworthia alabamica. Next base: position 301,234 of record KE156766.1, read on the forward strand.
TTCCAGGTATTTTTCAAATAGAAAATAATAGTCTCTAAAACTCACATTGCTACAGAAGCCGAAGTCTGAGAGGGAATTGAAGGTTGCGGTGTTGAGGTAGGCATCGACTTGGCCTAAACCAACACCAGAGGTAGAGTTAGATCATTTAATAAACAAGAAAATATGTATTGTTAGAGAAACTTCGACACTTTCCTTTTTTAGTTGCAGAAGCAAGGGTTTTCTAAAATCCAGAATAGCAACATTTCAGCCTTTATAATGATGTTGTAACAACAGAACCAACTTACTTGCGTTGTGCTAGCAGATGCACTAGATGCTCCAGTTGAAGCAGGTTTACTCTACATGTTTAGTAACGAAGATCATAGATCATAAACAGGTAATCAAAGAACTAAACAGAAAACTCTCAGATACAAACGCACCTTGGTTATCATAATGACAATAAAACTATTCTCAGCAACTTTGTTCTCCTCAATTGTGGTCTCATCCTTAAGTACTTTCCCTTGGTGAATAAGCATAAGTTTTGTAGCCGGATATACATCTGCTCCCTGCACAGTCTCTATGTTCTTCTTCACATCAGCAACCTGAGAGTAAATATTTTACAACCTTAAGTCCAAGAAAATAGTCAAATGCATTGACCAAAAAATATTCAGTAACATCTAAACCTAACACACTAACAACCTCACATGACCATTACCATCAGAAATACATTGACGAAAATTAGATGAAACAGAAATTTCCCAATTGAAAAACAATAGAGAGAACCAGTCATGGATCCACGAAGCATATAGTTCATAGTGACAATTACACTTCAAATGCAAATGATATACGCTGAATTCTCACTAACAGTGAAAAAAAACTATATAAGTATACACCAAATTCGCATACCGAATCGTCGGGTTTCACTTGGATTTCGAAGTGAGTTCCCTTGAGAGTTTTCACAAATATCTTCATCTTCTTCCCCACGCGAAATTCCCTTTCCAATAAACGATTTATTCGTACTGATTGATCACCGAAGAGAGAGAAAGCAAGTAAGGTAGGTGGAAGAAGATACAGAGACTCTAGAAGGCCCCTACACTGGATTGTGGCCCGCCGCACATGCTTGTCATTTTAAACTCTGCTAGTCATCCATCTTTTTAACCAATTAACTTACGCCACGTCATTTTGACAGTTCTCTGTTTATAGTCATGAAGATAGGCCCAAAATGTTCCTGAAAGGCCCATATTAATTTCTTATGTACATGATCCACCCTCTGATTTGTAATTTTTTCTTTAATTTATTTTTAGTAGAGAACAATGATCAGCAAGAGTTGTATAATTTCTCAACCAATATTTTTAAATTAATCTCTGCAACTAAGGTTTGTACAAGTAATGGCTACTCTGTACATACTCTATTCAGTGGTCACAAGGAAAGTGAAAATTAGGAAAATAAATATATCCATATCAAAAGTTGCTACTAGCTCGGCACGACTGTGATCCAAGCCGCGCCGAATTGAGTTGATGTTGGCAAAACTTCAAAGGAAAGATCAAATGGAGGAGATCAGAGCATAAGCTCTGTCTTACACACGCTTTCCTTCTGGCACATGCCAAACACGCCGATCCTTCTCTTTTTAACAGGTACCACGTGATAAGCATGTGACACCGGTTCGAGCCCTAAAGTTAGGTCAAGCTTAATCTCGTCGGTGCCCTGTACAGCCGGCGGTGAGATAACCAAAACCT
>KE156766.1:302951-314248 GCA_000411055.1 Leavenworthia alabamica
CGCTTCCACAGCGGCTTGACAAAGCTGCCAATTTCCCGACCATAATAAACCGACCGAGCCATAGATCGGATTAACAATCCTTCCACAAGCTTCGTGCAACAACGATCGGAAGATCCCTGCATAATTCCATCAAAAAAGGACGTTATAAACTAATTCAAAACGACATCGTCTGAAGCGAATTTAATTATGCCGCGTTTTAGAGGTATTACATAAATATCATACGACATCGTTTAGAAAAAAAAGATATGAAACGGTGACGTTTAAGGAATACCACTAACCAGGGCGAAGATGATCGGGACCGGCGTTAATGAGGTTCATGAGTCCAGCACGGCCATAGAACTTGGCGAGAAACACGGTTGCGTTTGCTTGCGCTTCAGGCGATTTGATCCAAGCCAAACATGGTCTTATACTACAGTCATCACTACAACCTTTTCGAAGAACTCTGCATCCATTACAGCTCATCCTCATCTTGATTACAATTTTCTTACAGTAAAACAACTGCTTGATTAAAACAAAAAGGCAAAAAGAAAAATCGAATTGAAAAGAGTCAAAAGACTTGTCTTTGTTTTGGAGGTTATTTTGAGAGATTTTGTAGGAGGTGGTGGTAGAGATTCTCTGATTATATAAGAAAGAAGATAGCTCTCAGAGATTGTGTGCGTTAAGGGAGCCCCTGGATTTTTGGAGCAGAGAGATAAAACCAAGGGAAGTAGAGCGAAGACAAAGACAAGGGTGTTTTTGTCATTTTGTTTATTCCACCTTTTTTCTCCAGAACCGCCGCTGTTTTTATTTCTCTGATTCGACGTTTTACTTGTTTTGTTTCTTCCCCAAGTCTTGTTTCAATGCCCACTCTCTTTCCCAACGCGTGTGTTCTACACGTACTATATAACATTTAATTCGATATTAATGACCCCTCAATAAATTCTGGAATTTTAGAAATTTAGTCGTATCAAAACATTTAGATATCCTTGAGGATTTAGAAATCCAAAATGATTGGATAAGGGTGTAAATAGAGGAACAGCTGAACAATTAAGAATTTTTAATTACATATAATAAACTGATTTGGGATTATTTATAAAGTAACATTCGTTGTTAACTCATTTATGTTGCAAATAATGTAAATAAAACATAAATCGTGGCTTTCACGCTCGCGCGTCAAAAAAGTTTGGTCGAGTCGCCACATTTCATCTATATAGGTTTCGAGTCATTTGGAGAATGGGGCCCACACATAGCTCCTGGTTTTTGGGAAAAGAATACAGCATTACAAAACTGCTTTTAACTTGTCCAAAACTATTGTCTGGTTTCCGGGTTTGATTTTATCGTCACGTTTTGTGACTGTGGGCGGATATCTATTTTGTTCGCCGACGGTTTTGTAAAAGTAACTATTTTCACTTTAATCTCATTTACATTAAAAGTAAGTAAATATCATTTCATACATCATCCGGCACTATAGTTTCCACTTCAATTTATATCCATGGTTTTTGGTTTAAATTATGATGGGCTCAAATCGAACAATAGTTAGTCAAATCCAATTTTTATTCCTTGAATTCGTCCACTAGATTCGAGTCTTTTTCTCACGACAATGTTGAAGGAATCTTCCTCGTTGAATAGATCGTACTTAACTCGCTTGTCCCGTTACGGATCCTTCGTTCTCAACAACGGACGTTTTATTTTCATTATTTTCAGTTCCGTTACTCTTGTCCATAAAAGAGAGATACAAAAGCTTGTTCGAACAATACAAAGCATTAACATTTCGAATTTATCAAAATATATAATTTACAAAGATTCAGAAACTCCAAAAAGAAGAAACGTTACTATACAAAAGAGAACAACAATCCAAATTGGATTTAATATGTTACAACGATACACAATAAAGAAGAAATATAACACATAAATTCTCGACCTTGCCTCTTAATTACAGCAGATAAATATACAACATTTACCTTATCATAGTTACATAACTGTCGTAAAACAGTCAACCCTTAAACTGATCTTAAATCTTCCTTTATCCTCTTCTTCATCAAAAATATGTATAGCTGCTTCAAAAACTGGAGTCATGATTCTGGATTTTATGTACACAGTGAATCTTTGTTTCTTCTTCTAGGCCATGGTAAGGATGCTCGAGTTCTGGCGGTCCCTGTTCAAGCAGTCAAATCCTTCTACTCTAACAGTTGGTGGTTTTAACCCAAGCTTCATTCTACCACAACCTATGACACGAGATGCAGATGGGAGAAGAGGGGAGAGTGAGGGTGAGACAGGGTTGAACTTCTCATCACCAAAGCGTGCATCTTGAACTAAAGGGTTAGCTGCTCTGCTCGGGGGAGACCCAAGATAAAATGGAGGTGATGAAGCTACATATCCCTCCTATATAAAAAAAGAAGAAGACAAGGATCATAAACCATTACTTTAAATATTCATAAACCATTAGAATGAGACAAACCTTTCTACGAATTATGTCCAAAAGATCATCCATGGCTTTAGAATCAGATACATCTCCTCCTTCTCCTCCTGATTGACTGTCAATCCAAATACAAAGCAAATCAATATGATGTTTGTGGATAAAGATTAAGAAAAAAAGGAAGAAACTTTATACCTAAAATGTAATAGAGGAGGATGAATAACGTTGTTGGCGAGAATACCAACATGACGAGGCTTAGGACAAACTAGAGAGTCCATAGAAGGATCAGAAGAGATGGAAACAAATCCTCTCGATACATCACTATACATGTAGTTACAATTATTCATCTTCCAACCAAACTTTTATACACAGCAGAACGCCTAATCTGTGCATCAACTGAAAATAAAATTAGGGTTTTCAGAAAAAAAAAAGAACTTTTAGAAATTCCACCTAAATTAGTCGAGATTTAACCCAGATCCCCGTTGAATTTGAGGGAATTGACTAATTCGTTTGGAAACTAAGAAAAAAGAAACATTTTTAAAAATTCATAGAGAATGGATTTGATATATAAAAAGCGTGTTTTTGAAACAGAAAATGCCAGCGATTACGTTTACTAGAAAGAAACTAATTTCATATGATTTAAAACAATTAAAAACTCATAAGTATTGACTCTCTACTAAAAACATCATTTTTCTCAAAACGAACAAGATAAGAATTACGTATCATTTCTAAACCTTACATCTCCAACAAACTGTTTATAACGAAAACCAAAAATAAAAATAAATGTTAATCTGTCAATTCCGCCATTAAAGGAGCTTGATAAAGAAATATATGTGTACCTGATAGATAATTCACAATGAAACTGTGCTGTTGTGATAAGGGTGCGAAGAAAAGAAGAGCGGCCGGATGTGAAAGAACTTTATATAATAAAGAAGATGATGTGAATAAGGTTTGTTTGTCACAACGATGTCGTTTGAATAAATGATAAATTTTAGTGTATTCTCGTCGTCGTTAATTCGTATTCGTACAAGTATATAAATATTGTGAGTAGTTGTGGACAAATTGATATGTTCACAACAACATAAGTCGGTTACTATTATTTTTTCAATAACCTAAGTCGGTTGGTTATATCTTTGACGGCCGCAAGTCGTTAATTCTGTTAACTTCAAAACCATCAAACATTTTACATTTTTATTTCTGAGGCTTGAATTTGTTTTAATGTGTTTGTTGTATTGTCTATTACTTCATATTTATCTATATGGCTATATGTAAATCCGTGGTATAAATCAAAACCATTAGAGAAATGTATGTATATATAATTTACTTATACTAAATTTTAGATTTCTTTTTTTTGAAGTCAAGGCAATTTATATTTAGAAGACTCCGCCAAGTTATTGATTGGGCTAGCCCAATATATAATTTATAATGGGCCCATTGGATATTGACAGCCCAGTTTGGGTACAATTTCTGAAGCGCAATTTCAAAAAAAGTCCACATTGAATTTGTAAATTTCTGGCCACAAAAGTGGATTCACACTTAAAACTTTAAATAATACAACTGAGAAAAAAAAATTGTGTGTAGTTTTGTCTATAGAGAATACAAAAACCTACTGTTCACTCCTGCTCTGTACAACTTCAAGTCAGATGAAGATCTCAATTGAATTTCAGTATCTGCAGGCACAAATAGAACATCTCCCATTGAAACCTCATCTTCTGAAGCTTCTGTAGACATTCTTCCTTCACCATGGAGTACAAGCAGAAGTGAAGGACCTGGAACAGAGGGAAACACTGTCGAAGCTCCACAGGGAAGATCACACATATCAACTTCAAACTCTTCAAATGGTGGGAGGTATCTTGTGATGTATGGTCTAATCCTTGATCCCTTTAGGATTTCAGGAAATCCCTGAAACTCAGAAGTGAGACATCAGTAACCAATTTGTGAACTTTCTTTGAATATGCTTTTGAGTTTGGTTAAGCTTTACCAGTTTGTATGAGAGCATGGAACAAAGTGTTTGAATATCCAGAGGCTTGGAAGTGAGGCCAGCTCGTACTACATTGTCAGAAGTTGCCATGACCTCAAGACATTCACCGAATAAGTATGCATGGGGCTCGTTTGCACCGAGGTACAAGGCTTCACCAGGATTGAGCTTCACATAATTGAAGAAGAATGCAGATATGACTCCAATATCATTGGGATATTGCTTCTCTAGCTTCAAAACAAGCAGTTCCTTGTCTGTCAGTTGGCGTTCCTGCGTAAATAGAAAAGGTTTCAGGCAGTGGCCTTCACAAGGCAATAATGAGAATGAATAAAATCGAGAGAAGTTGAGGGTAGGGAAGTTAGATGGCTGACCTGACTCTCCATATGGAGACGACGTTTTAGTTTGGATACAATTCTCTTTGTTGTATCGGGATCTGCAGACATTAGCAGGGTGAAGATTGTTCTAACAACAGATTTGACTTTTTCCTCATCTTGTTCACTGATGCAGAACACTTGGTTTGCTTCTTCACTCCCAACAAGTTCTTCAATCTCCGGAATATCCCGAATGACACTCCTAAGCTCCTGTGACATTAGAAAATGACCAAACTTAAATCCTTCAATACTGAATAATAATAAGTTAAACAATCCTGGAGTTTTTGAAAGCTGATAACTTAAAGAATAAAGAGTATATTTCATATTTCCAACGAAAAAATAGAAATGATCTTCAGCGAATTCAATCTTAAACATCATCAGAGGAGGAGACAATACAGTCTATAACCATTAGTGAACAGACCAAACAACATGTGTTACCAAAAGTGGGAAACTAAGTGGGCCATTGCATATGATCACCTCTTACAATTAAAAAATAATAATAACAACTTTAAGAACGATAAAGGTAAGTAATAACAGAGCAGTGGTACCTGAAGCGGTATAAACCCACACAGAGCCTCGAACTGAGTGTAAGCCAAAGCCATTTCTGGTTTGTGATTGTCATCTTTATAGAGATTTGGATGAGCTTTGTGCATTTTCTTTGCTAATATCTTATCTGGATGTGCTTGAATCGACAAGGGTCTCGCCACCGACAACACCTACCAACATTTTTTACAAATATTTAAATCACATTTCCATTGTTCATAACAACATATCCTAAAGCAGAGAGATTCAACTTTGTGTCAGTGAGCAAAACCAATTATACTCAAATCGTAAAAAACAGAGATTTTAGGAGAAAATTGAACAATGTAGCAATGTATAGAGATGTTTGTAAACCTTGAACAGAAATGGAAGATCACAACCCCATTTCTCCAAAACCCTATTTCCAAGAGATTTAGGGTTTTCGATAATCCAAGATCTAAGGGTCATGGCGTTGGATCCATCAGCATCGGCCAAGTAACTTGGACCGGACTCGTGAGTCCCCATCCAAAGCTCAGCGTACGGTCGGGTAGAATCGATCTGGTAATCTGAGTTCGCCGTATAAACCCTGTAAACGAGTGAATCTGATCCAATTTTGCCCCAATCGTAATCCTTAACAGAACATCTCAATCGCCGAAGCCTTCGTCGATCTGCTTCACAACCGCCATTTGCCTTAACGACAGTTACGATCTCCATTACAGCAAATTTCACGATTACGAATCTATGTCCGTGTCTCGGAGATAGATCGATCTGAGTATAAGCTAAGCGCCCATGTCAAAGACTCGAGGTTTTTTCCGTTACCCGAATCGTGAAAATTTAATGTTTTATAAACAGAGGAAGGCAAGATTGTAAAAACAAAAGTTTTGGGGTCAAAAGATGGAAACAAATAAAAATTTGGGGTTTATATATTTAACTTAAGAAAGTGGAAAAGTGACAGATGTTAAACGAAATAACGTGTTTTGCCGACGGATTTAACGTCCGTCCGTGTTTTGTGGGCCGTTTGCTAGCTGTCCACGTGGATAATCAATAATGACTCACTCTCACGTCTCAAATACTACTTTTGTACGTTGTAGGTATAACTAAAACCGTCAAAATAAAAATCCAATAAAAACTGACAACGAAATGTAGCCGTTTTTTTTAATTATGATTGTAAAATATATTTCGTAATTTCCTTTTCAAAGCCATGTATATTCACTTTATAAACTCAAATTTTCTATATTGCTATATATAAAAGATTCAATACCCAAACCAAAATTGAGGGCAGAATTGACATGTTCAAATCTTATTTATTTTAACATTGAATTGATGCAATCATTCGGTTTTATATTTTGGGCCTTATGTTATTAGCCCACTATAAAATAATGGGTCCCACGCCTTTTGATTTTGTTCTGGTTTCTTACAGCAAGTGACTATCTTCCACTTCCACGTGCGGGCACGTCATCCATCACAAGGAATCAAGGACCAAGAAGCATCTTTTATAAATACCGTCGGAATCAAATCAGCTACTACTTCATTTAATTCCCTTTTCTATTCCCCCAACTTTTATACTTTCACAAATTTCATCCCTATATTATATTTGTAACACATTCATACCTTTCTTATCTTCTCCAACCTCCCACAATCACATACACAAGTCTTCCAATCTCTTCAGTGAATTCTGGATTTGAAATAAAATAGCATTTCTAAATATCCACTACATGCCAACTTTGATATGTGAGAGATAAGTTGTGTATATATATTTTCAATGAAATCTATTTGCAGATAGATACAGTTTCAAAATCTGGTTTATATGTTGAATATTTTAGACCTTTCATTCTTAATTCAAAAACATGTGACGTGGGTTTATTTGCAACGCAATATACAAATACAAGGCTTAATTTGTAAATATAAACAAAATATTGGTAAAAATTATAACAATAAAACCAAATCAGTGGGCAAAAAAAGTTACAAATTACACAATGAAGGTGAGAGAGTGAAAAAGATCAATTACCAAACTATCTCTGTTCCACATGCATTAGTTCTGTTGACTCTTTCAGATTTAGTTAACAAGTGTACAAAACAAAAACTATACCGGCGAATCTTCCCTCGTTTTCCGGCACCGATCTCGGTGGATCTCCGATTTCTCGCGACGGATTTACATGGCGGAGTATTTGATGCAATTTGTAGACGAAACTTCGTTTTACAACCGAATCGTTCTGAATCATCTTTTACCCTCAAATCTATGGGAACCTTTACCACATTTTCTCCAGACATGGTTGAGAAATTACCTAGCCGGAACCCTTCTTTACTTAATCTCCGGCTTTCTCTGGTGCTTCTACATCTATTACCTTAAAGTCAACGTTTACCTCCCCAAAGGTCTCATATTCTGAGTTTAATTTCTTAGTGATTGCTTCAATGTACTTTAAGTTTAGATTTTAGCATCTAATGATTTGTTTTTGGCGGATGGCGATGTTTGAGTCTCACTTTATTGATGATTTTTATGATTTTGTGGGTCTGGTATTTCAAATACTACTAGTAATGAAAACGACTTCAATGGCTTAATTTTTCAGTTAGGAACTAAATAGTTGCTAATATAAGGTTCTTGTGTCAGATCTTTAAAGTTGATTCTTTTAACTTTATACTCGACAATAACTCCACTTAAATTGGTAGTTGAAGTGTAGTTATCTTCCAGAGCCTCTATGCCTTTTGTCTTAGATTGATTGATTTTTGTGTGTATGCTTTGTTTCAGATGCTATACCTACAAGAACTGCTATGAGATTGCAAATTTATGTGGCAATGAAAGCTATGCCTTGGTACACTCTTCTTCCAACTGTCTCTGAGTATATGATTGAACATGGTTGGACTAAATGTTACTCTAGCATAGTCGAATTCGGCTGGATCCTTTATTTTGTTTACATAGCAACCTATCTTGTTTTCGTTGAGTTTGGTATTTATTGGATGCATAGAGAACTTCATGACATTAAGCCTTTATATAAGTATCTTCATGCGACCCATCATATCTACAACAAGCAAAATACACTCTCTCCATTTGCAGGTAAGTCTATTCCATTTTCTTGGTTTATCCAAGAATGTGACATCATCTAGTATGGCTTGTAACATCATTAGGTTTTGGTTTTCAGGGCTTGCGTTTCACCCAATAGATGGGATACTTCAGGCTGTACCACATGTGATAGCTCTGTTTATAGTGCCAATGCATTTCACAACACATATAGGTCTTCTGTTTTTAGAAGCGATATGGACAGCGAACATTCATGATTGCATACATGGCAACACATGGCCAGTAATGGGTGCAGGATACCATACGATACACCACACCACATACAAGCATAATTATGGTCATTATACTATATGGATGGATTGGATGTTTGGATCTCTTAAAGATCCTCTCTTAGAAGAAGATGACAACAAAACCAGTCTCAAGAAGGAAACGTGAGAAATGCGTGTTGTTTTTTTTTCTATTGTTTTGCTTGCTTGTTGTTCAAAGTTTCAGTCGTTGGTGTTCATTATCTTCTTCGCCATGTCTCTATCTCAACCTTTCCAGTTATTTACAAACATATGATGTCTAGTTTTAAATAGGTAGATGTATGATCTTTCTTCACTAAGTCTTGTGGGCCATGTCTTCATCTCCAAATTATTTTTCGATAAATTAAATAGTTGTTTTATTTATTTCTAGCATTTATGTGATTCAAATTAAAATTCACATTTATGTTTTGAACCCACCAAAAAAAATTCACTTCTTAGCATTCTTTTAACAAAGAAGATAATTCCAAAAACAAAAGCAAAATGAGAAACTTCGAAGTTTAAGTTATCATATATTATTTTTCTCGTGACTAAATTCGTATCACTTGGTTGGCATTAGAAAGTTGATTGCACAATTTTCTGCAAAGTTTATGACTTTTTAAAAATATTTAATTCTAAAATATTATGTTGGTCTTTATGAGAAAATATTATATAACTGCATGATAAATGTTAAATTCAAAAATTTATGTCTCAAGTCATAGCTAAAAGACAAAAACATCTTTTTAGCAGTTTTTTTTGGTATTTTTCATCACATTTTAAGAATGAATCTTAGAAATATTCTATGGTAAGACTCAGATGTTTTTTCTCACTCATATTGTAAAAATGATTCTTGAAATATTCTTTGATAAGATTAAAATAAATATTTACTTTTCTTACTCACATTTTTTGAGTGATCCTTATAAATATTATATGATAAGATCCTTATAAATTTTATAATTTTTTTCTTTTTAAATTTTCTAAATGATATTTATAAATCTTTGATGATAAGAATGAAATGAATTACTACAAATCACAAACCACCTCATATCATCATATCATTTTATCTTTTTCTTCGTCATTTCCTATAAGTGGTACTTGAAAATCTTCTATGAAAAGATTAAGATAAATATTTATATATCACAATCCTATAAGTGGTATTTGAAAATCTTATATGATAAGATTAAAATAAATATTTATATGTCACAACCCACATCAGATCATCCGTTACTTTGTATTTATCTAACTCACATTTTCTGAATGATCCTTAAGAATATTATATGATAAGATTTACAACTTTTCCTTTTAAAACATTAAAATAAAAAATAGGACATGAGATATTATAAATAGTGTGAGTTTGTGTCATCTAAAACTCACAAAGATACTTGTATATCTTTCTCAATAATATTTGATCATAATTTGACTTTGTTCAATAAGTTCATGACGATGGTTTACAATCAGTTTGTAAATGATACCTCATTTTACAACACAATGGTTCTAAGTCATCTTTTGCCAGCGAGCATGTGGGAACCTTTACCACATTTTCTTCAAACGTGGTTGCGTAACTACGTGACCATAATCCTTCTCTACTTCGTCTCAGGCTTCCTCTGGTGCTTCTACATCTACCATCTCAAAGTCGATGTTTACATCCCCAAAGGTCATCTTATAATTTTGATGTTTTATTTATCTCATTATATTTTCTTATAAATTTTGTTTTCATTTGCTTCAGATTCTGTTCCTAGCAAAAATACAATGTTAGTGCATATATATGTGGCAATGAAGGCTATACCTATATACACTCTTCTTCCAACGGTAACTGAGTATATGATGGAACGTGGTTGGACCAAGTGTTACTCTTCAACGGACCAGTTCAACTGGTTCATGTGTTTGCTTTACTTAGTGTTCTATCTTACATTTCTCGAGTTTATGGCCTATTGGATTCACAAAGAATTTCATGAAAATAAATTTCTTTATAAATATTTTCATTCGATCCATCATATCTACAACAAAGAAGACACAATCTCACCATTTTCTGGTATTTTAATTTATATTTTTAAATATAAATTCTTGAATATCATATCCATGCTAATACTTGTATCACTTTTTCAGGTTTTGCATTTCATCCAATGGAAGGGATACTTCAAGGTTTACCAACAGTGATAGGTCTATTCATTGTGCCAATTCATCTGACAACTCTTCTGGTTCTTTTGATGTTGGATGCAATATTTACAGCAAACGTTCATGATTGCATACATGGCAATGTATGGCCTGTAATGGGTGCTGGATATCATACCTTACACCATACTACATACAAGCACAACTATGGTCACTATACCGTATGGATGGATTTGATATTTGGCACTCTTAAGGTTCCTTTAGTCGAAGATAAAAGTCTCAAGGAGAAAGCAATGTGATAATGATGAAAGTTTCTTATGTTGTTCTTCTCATATAAGTGAAAACTAATTGCAATACTATGTTGCAAAGTTTCTACCTTGTAATCTTCAATAAAACTTGTGTATTAGTCTATGCAATAAAATATATATAATATTATTATAGTTTCTGGTTTTATTTATCTGTTTAAAATTTATGTTTAGTTTTGGATATTTTTGGGTCTTTCATTTGATAAATGAAAGAATAAAAGAATAATAGAAAAAACTTTATATTTACTTTTTAGATCAAAATTTTAATATTTGTTATGTTATAAGGTATATAATCTTTTTAAAACCAAAAAAAAAAAAAA
>KE156767.1:1685-12371 GCA_000411055.1 Leavenworthia alabamica
AGCCTCTATCAGTGATACGGTAGAGGGTGCTAGCGGATTCTTAAGTCGCTTAGGGACCATTACTTGTATTTTCTTGGGTGCTTTAGGTGCCGTGTTTGCTACATGTTTTAGTACTAGACTCTCATGGTAGTGGCGTTATGCCAGATGCAGACTTGCGTGTTGCCCCTAGCATAACACCCCTCACTGAGTGACTCTCCTGTTGCTCACCCTCACTATTTTTCAGGGTTGTTTATGAGAAGTTAATTCCCAGTTAGTTGGTGAGTTGCATTTAAAGAAGGTTCTTGGGCGGACAAAGAAGTCAAGATGTTGACCAGACCATTTAAAGAAGGTCGGGTCTTACACAAAATTTACGTTATGAAACACGGAAGTTCGAGTTAAGCTAATGCGAAATAAAAATGGTTGTTTAAATTTCAGAATTGAATGTAAATATAAAGCAAACTAAAAATGATGTAAACAATTATATTAAAAACGCTAGGCACTAAGGCGAGTCCAGAATTCAATATCTAAAGAACCAAACAACTATTCATGATCAATTTAAGAACTATGTAGAACTTGAATACAAAAAACTAACCAATCCATTGTCGTGGTAGAGATGACTAAATCCTAGAATCGAGAGATCTAACTATCGTTGACTCCGAATATCCTAGAATAACATTATCTAACAAGTTCAATATGTTCACAATTCCCCATAAAATCATCTGTCATTGGCTAAGGAAGAATTGCTCACCTATGTTCTATCTAGCAACCTACAAGCTTGTGGAATGTAAATATACTTAAGTTCTTAGACTAATTGGCCAAAAGAGTCTAAGCATTAAATTCAACAATGGGGTGGAAGATAAACAATTGTATTTCATTCCTATTTGTGATTGATACAATAGTGAATTCTTTTGACTAACCCTAGAACCTAACTATGGAACTACTCAGACATGGAAATAAATGACAACATAATCAAAGACGAAAAATTGCATAGATTAATGAAATGAAACAATTAAAAGGGTTCAGAAATCTTCTCCAATGGTTCATAAATCTGCTCCCCACTTACAATGATGAAAAAGTTGCAGAAAACGAGATAATGAATAAAAACGGCCAGACCTAAATTAAATAGGTCGTGTAAAAAAAACATGAATAGTGTCAGGCGCATTCGAGCCAGCGTGGCCCGAACGGGCTGGCATGGCAGGATCTGACGATTCTTCTTTGGCAGGGACAGGCTGGATTCTTCGAACACGGACTTTACATTCCAGCCCGGGCGAGCAGGTCGATCTGGTTCTCTGGCTCGAGCGATCTGGAGTAGCTCAGACGGGCTCGATTTCTCACACACGGACTCTACATTCTAGCCCAAGCGAGCATAATTTATAGACACTTGGCCCGAACGGGCCACTTCTCGCTCGGACGATCTGTGAGTAGCCCGAACGGGCCAACATTGGCCCGAGCAATCTTGTGCTCGAATTGCTCCAAAAACTCACATTTGTAGTCCTTTTTGCTCTGCTACATGACCTTGAGAGTCCTGGTCCTCACTGCATGCAAACGTACCTGAAACGACTCAAAAACAAAAGAAAAGTCTCGAGAAACCGGGAAAATAATTATGTTATAAGACTCTAAAAACACAATATATCAACTCCCCCAGACTTGAATCTTTGCTTGTCCTCAAGTAAAGACAATGAAAGATAACAAAAATGGGGAAAAGGTTTTCAAAAACCAGGAATGTCATTACTCTTGAAAGTCTTAGCATGTCGAACAATCAATCCTATAAACCTCAACACAGATCAGCAATCAAATAAGTATTGCATGTACTTTACCATGAATATAGCAACGCACCTTACTCTTCCTCCAGGACTCCTATGGCTACCCTAAAATCTCTGTTGGCAACTCTTATAATTTACTAAGTGTTTTCTCAAAGAGGGAGTATTGGTCAAAATTCGACGGACCTTTTGTATTTCAACATTCAGAAACAATCTCCACAAACTCTTCTCCTATTTTTTCTCCCTCATAAAGAATTATTTCTCTTTTTTTATTATTATTGAATGGATCCCAAAATTTTGTGTTCCTTGTGAGGAGACGCATTTGTAAGGGCCACCCATCATTGTGATCCTTGTGAGGAGCTGCATACATGGGTGAGGTTCGCCGTTATTGTATTTTTGAGACTCGGGTTACCATTCAATAGTATATCATTGGCGAAATCAAGGAGGCAAAAACAAGAGATTCAACTTACAATGCCAGAATAGTGATCCGATTCAATGTACCTCAAACCCCTAAATGAGATATCATATATTAAAAATAAGAGTTACCGTTATATCATCTATTGTTCCATAGGATATGGGGTTTCGGGTTGCAATGATCCACTTACGGTGTTTCCAATATTCCTTAGTTGGGATGCTTTACCATATAGAGTCTGTTAAGAGAAAAAGTCAATCCACAAAATAAAACACAAGAGCAACATCCATTCTAAAACCGTTTGACACACAAAAAAACACAAAAAAAATAATGTAGAAAAATGACTGGATAAGAGGACAATAAGAAGATTAAAGAAAAAGACGTTAGCACAGCCCCGGTGTGAGAATAAATCAGAAGGAAATACTGACAAAGAAAATAAAATAAAAATAAAAATAAAAATAAAAAGAAAGGAAAAATGGATGATACAATGGGGGTGAAGGTGATAGCGCTCAGTATCCGGTGCCCTCGGAATATGGAACGTCGACATAGTATCCCAGATATGTGAGCATGAGTGGTGGCTTGGGAACTGTGGCTATTTCCATGGCAGCATCGACATCCGTGGCTGTCTTGGTATCAGTGGCTAGTGCAGTGTCATCAGCCATCTCTGTGTCTGCAGCCGATCCGCGTCCAGCAACGCTGGAATCAGTCTCCATAGGTGCAGGTGTATCAGTGTTCTGTGCAGTCCCAGCCGTGTATCGACGTCCAGCAACGTCATCTCTATCATCTCAGTCTTCTGTACGAGGAGGTCTGAAACATGATACCTTGACCTTGGACAGTTCATGCCACATCCTCTGATCATAGTGTGAGTCTTCTCCGTGGTGTCCTGAATGTATGCAACTGTCTCCTCAAAGGAAGGATGCTCGGAAAGTGTGCCACGGTCAAACTCACTAGAGTACGGTGGCAGCAAGTACTCATAATCAGCTGTAGGGGCGGGCGGTGGACGCATATAGGTGGAGCTGGAAGCTCTGGTAGTACCAGGGGGCATGGGACGGGATCTCTTCCGAAAAGGGCCAGGTGTTTTGGTGTCGGGGGACTGGTCCGTTCCATGTAAAAAACGTGCATTGTCCCGCGTGATAGGGATCACTAAGTCATCATTAGGTAACTGAAAGTACCTCTCATGACCCTCTAAATTGTAGTAGCAATGGATGAAACTGGGCTTGATGTACTTGACCCGACGGAAGTAAGCCTCATCATAGTATGACCGTCTATCAATACACTCTGTGGCACTAAGATAAATACCACGAAACTGAAAAAGACGGGTCAGAAAACTGCCCTGAAGCTTGAGTGTATTGACATCTCTATCTAACCCGCGATACTTCTTCTCAACCAGCTTCTGAGCAAATAAGAGGGCTGTGCTGACTGGAGGCGGAAGTGGCTGGTCGGACTCTGTTAATACCTCAGGTGGCAGTCCTTAATGTAGCATCTTAATCTCAGAAAATGTCAAAGAACCTGCCTCAGTGTTGGCAAACAGAGTGTGACAAAGTTTCTTGGCTGCAACCCGAATAGCAGGGTTCCTAATATGTGTCAACTTGTTGCCCTTGGACCTGCACTCAGAAGTACCAATTAGGTTCCACAACCTGTGAAACTCTGGGAACTCAGCATCGCTTGGGAGCTCACAACCATACCACTCGGGCATCTGATACAAATGACACAGCTCTGGTATAGTAATACAGCGCTTAACGCCATTGCAGAAGTAGCTCAATACTGTCTGATCAACTCTCCTATGAGAAATTTCATGGTACTCTAACTCAGCGGATGCATAGAACTGTCGAACAAGATCCGGGTAAAGCGGTAAGTGGCTGATGTGAAGGTTCCCAAGAACCATCTGGCTGAGTATGGACAATTCATATGACAGTCCAATGCGAGCAAGTGTTCGCGTGCAGACGACATTGGATGGCACAATGTCAGTAATCCTCAACCAGCCATTGTAGAACATGCTGTGGTATTGATCACAATAATCTCCTGGAATGTAC
Organism: Leavenworthia alabamica; assembly: GCA_000411055.1. Classification (NCBI taxonomy): domain Eukaryota; kingdom Viridiplantae; phylum Streptophyta; class Magnoliopsida; order Brassicales; family Brassicaceae; genus Leavenworthia; species Leavenworthia alabamica. The sequence goes on from KE156767.1 coordinate 5,870, forward strand.
CTTGCTTGCTGCATCTGTCTCTTGATTGCATTCCGGGATGTGGCTGTTGGGTATAGATGTGGTGAGCTGGTAAAAGGAGTGCCAGCAACCCGAGGCCAAGGAGATTGGATGTCGGTCCGTGAAGAATCTGACTCCACAAAATCTGTGGCTGTCGGTGTGGTCTACGAGCGTTTGGCTCGGTTGCTGGCCTCTTGCCTTTGCTCCGCTGTGGTTGTTTGTTGCCACTGCCTGAAGCGTCATCCGTGGTTTTGCCTCTAATTAGAGCTATTGTCTACAAAATCACACAAAAAACCAAAATCAATGACAACGACATTAGTTATCAAATATGTTGAAACTAAATGTGAAAAGCTATACAAAATTAGCAACTCATAGAGACATTAAGAACAAGCTAATTTCACAAACAATCAACCAATTGAAGCTAATTCCATGACCAAAACGTTTTAGGAACATCTCTAACCCAAAAACCTAAATTCCCATGTAGTGACAAAAATCAATTAAAACTATATTAGAGATGCCTAAACTAATTAAACAAAATTCACAACAAGCAATTCAAATCCGTTTGTACCAAAAGTTGTCAAAAAACTAGGTTTTTGAAAACAAAATTTTGGACTTAAAACTGCGAATTCGATCCAAATACCTTGAATGAATGATAAAATTGACACTAGAAATAGATAGAATTCAAAAAAACAAGTGGATTAGGGCCTTGTTTCACTCAATTTGGTCAACAATTATCGAAGGTAGTGATTTTGGCGAGAGGATAAAGATGGGATCGATTTGGGGAAATGTTCGGGTCGATTCGCGTGTTTTAAGAAACACTTACCTGGGTCGGGCCTGAACGGGCTGTGGCGGATCGTTTGGGCCCGTGACTTACCTGATGGCACGGTCACTGGATAGAACGTGCTGAAGTGAGATAAGACGATCCACTGGGGATAGTTCGGGCTGACATTGGATGTTTGAATCGCATTTTTCTGGCCCGGCCGGGTGTTCTTGAATCGATCGGGCTCGATTCAGTACGTACACAAAAACTCCTTGGATCAAACAATCTACAAGGGATCGATCGAGCCCTATATAAATTCCAAATGATGATTCGTTGGACTGAACGATCTACGAGGGATCGATCGAGCCCGATATATATACCAAATGATGACTCGTTGGATCGAAGATCTATGAGGGATCGATCGAGCCCGATATATGTTCTAAATGATGACTCGTTGGATCGAATGAGCGTACCTGGCTCGATCGAACCCAATTCTTTAATCACTTAGGAAGCTCATGGCACGATCGAGGGATGTGGGATCGGATCGTCAGGGACGCTTAGCCCGAACAGGCACAATGTGTCCTGGACGATTCGTCTCAAGCCCGAACGGGCTGACCTAGATCGAACGGTCTGGACCTGTGTGACACCTTAGAAAAATACGAGACAAACAAAAATAAGAAAAGAATCAAAGGAAAAACACAAAATAAAGAAAATGAAAGGAATATTTACACTTACCGGTGGGTTGCCTCCCACCAAGCTCTTGTTTAATGTCACTAGCTTGACATGTAGAGTCTCAGGCTGTTCCGGGATCATTGAGAGGCAGTGCCCTCTCTTCGATTATGATGGTTCCAGCTAGATAAGGCTTTAAGCGCTGACCATTAACCAAAAACTCATCTCCAGATTCGTAAATTAGTACCACTGCACTATATGGTCTAACCTCCTTGATAGTGAATGGGTCCAACCATCGCAACCTAATTTTTCTAGGAAACAACTTAAGACAAGAGTTATAGAGTAATACCTGTTCATTAGGGGCAAAGGTCCGAGTGAGAATCCTTTTATCATGATATGCCTTTGTACGCTCTTTATAGATCTTAGAGCTTTCATATGCCATGTGTGTGATTTCATCTAGCTCATTGAGTTGCAGCAGTCTTCTCTCAGAAGCGGATTTGACATCGAAGTTCATTTGCTTGACTGCCCATGCTACTTTATACTCAAGTTCTACTGGTAGGTGACAAGCTTTCCCATAGACTAAGTGGTATGGAGTAGTGTCAAATGGTGTCTTGTATGCTGTCCTATAGGCCTAAAGAGCATCATCGAGTTTTCTTGACCAATCTTTGCTTGAAACACTAACAGTCTTCTCAAAGATTCTCTTTATCTCTCTGTTAGAGACCTCAACCTGACCACTTGTGTGAGGATGATAAGGTGTTACAACTTTGTGTATGACACCATGTTTCTTGAGTAAATTAGCAAAAATCTTATTGATGAAATGTGATCCTCCATCACTTATCACTACTCTTCGTACACCAAACCAAAGAAATATCACTGAGTTGAAAATCTTAAGAACTACCTTTGCATCATTGGTTGGAGAGGCTACTGCTTCGACCCACTTGGATACATAATCCACAACCAATAAAATGTAAAGGTTTCAATAAGATAGCTTGAAAGGACCCATGAAATCGATTCCCCACACATCAAACACTTACACTTCAAGGATAAAGTTATGGGGCATTTCATTCCTCATACTAATGTTACCATGTCTTTGACATCTTTCAAATATTGAGATGTAAGTGTGAGCATCCTTAAACATTGTTGGCCACCAAAAACCTGCTTGTAACACTTTTGAGACTGTCTTGAATGTGGCATGATGTCCAGCATAATCAGAGCTATGACAATGAAAAAGGATACCTGATATCTCTTCTTCAGTTACACATCGCCTAAACAGTCCATCAGAGCATCGGTCTCTTCAACAGTTTGTCCATCTAAAACTTCATGATAATATCTCCTAGATGGAGATCTATTCGGCCATGCAGAACATCGATCATTGCACCAGCTGTGCACAAGAATGACCTGAACAAAATGAGAGGATCTTTGGGCTCTTCACCAAGTTCCAGAATCACAAAATTTGCAAGGACTAAAACGGACATTAACATGTAGATCTTCAAGAATGCCGACCGAAAGTTTTACAGAGCGATCCGCAAACATGAGAGAGATAGAGGTTGGCTTGAAGTTGGTATAACCAAGGCGTTTTGCCACTGAGTATAACATGAGGTTGAAACTAGACCCAAGATCACACAAAGAACATGCAAACATCGTTGTGCCAATCTTCACTGATAAAACGAAATGGCCCAGATCACCTAACTTCTTCACTGACTTGTTCTGAAGTACAACACTGCAGTCCTTAGTAACCTTAACATACTCCTCTTGTGCAGACACTTTACTCATCAAGAATGATTTCATGTACCGCTTGAGTGCAGGTATCAAGTGTAAAGCATCAACAAGAGGGAGCTTAACGGTTAAATCATCCAACGTTTCCTTGCACTTTGCATCCTCAAGATTTCTCTGTGACTTTTTTGTTTTCACAGGGTATGGTGATTTAGGAATGTAAACACGTTCTGATGGTGCAACATTTGGGATCGTCTAGGCAAGAGACGGATCGGGCGATCCGTGGTGAAAATCGGTTTGGCCCGGATGGGCTGCAGCTGGCCCGGATGATCTGTTCGGTTGATCCAGATGATCTTGGTTTAGCTCGGGCGATTTTCCTGACGTTTCATCATTCATGCCCGACGTAGAGATTGGGCCCAAACGATCTGTGGGTGGCACATCTAATTTGCCTGACAAGAGATTGTGGCTCGAATAAGCCAGATTGAGAACGGACGATCCAGAATTATTAGACGAGGCTAGCTCGTTCAGGTAGTTTTTGCTCTGGCAATCTGTCAGGGGCTCAAACGAGCCAGGTCGGCCCGAATGATCCTCGAGGTCGTCCTGCACTATTTCATCCTCTTGCCATCCTGAATCATCTTCATCAAACTCTTCTACAGCTCTGGTGACCTTCCTGACCACTTTTGGTTCAACAACCTTCCTACTTCAAGTATTAATTGCATCCACATTGGTCATTACGGCGAATACATTGGATGAATTACCCTTGGGATTTTGTTCTCTCCTAGCTGGGAGAGTTCCTTGTGGCCTCTTTGCTTTCTCAGCAGTTTGTGCAACCAAAGTGTCCAAGATCTTCATGTGTGTAGACATAGCTTCCAAACGATTGTTCACATCCAAGTACATACTGTCTATCTTAACATTCATGTCATTAGAACTCTTTTGTTGGTTGTCAATCACCAATTGCAGCATAGCTTCAAGCTTGTCAATAGAACCAGCTGGTGGGACTTGAGGGGCTGGTTGAAAGTTTGCAAACGGTTTCTTCTGGAACTGATTCTGGTTCTGTCCCGAAAACTGCATACCCGAAGCTTGAACATATTGCTTTGGTTGAAAACCTTGAGTGAAGGTCTTTGGGTAACCAGAATTTTGGTTCTTGAATCCTTGTGATCCAGTAGCTTCAACCTGATTTGGAACAAATTTTTTCTGAGTTGGGGCTGCTACTTGTTGTGGGTACATTTGATCTTGAGGATTAGCACCATCCGTAATTAGATATGAGAAATTTGGGTGGTTGCGGAAGTTGTTGTTGAACCCTCTATTCTGAACAAAAACTTGTCCATTCACATAATTAACCTCTTGATACTCTTCAACAGCTGGTCCCATACATTCTTTGTAACAAATAGGTTTAACACCATCTTTGCACATGTGTATAGCCCTCTGGTTACCTTACAGCATCATACCTAACTTAGTGGCTGTCATCTCCGCTATCTCATCAGCAGTTGGTACCTCAACACTACACACCTTCCTTGATCGATCATACTCAACACATCTACTGCCATGTTTTCGATCAACCTGTAAGCACCATCAACAGTTTAGATCATGAAGTCCCCATTACTTGATGAGTTGAGAGCAGTCTTGTAATCCCAAGTAACACCATCATAAAAAATATGTAGCATCTGCTCTTCGGTGTACCCATGATGAGGACATACTCTGCGATATTTCTTGAACTTGTCCCATGCTTCATAAGAAAATTCACCATCCTTCTGGCTGAAAGTAGTGATCCTGCTTCTCAAGGCAGCTGTCTTGGATTTAGTGTAGAAGTGAAGAATTAAGCTCTAGCTTCATCATAAGATCCCAACGAGTTAGGAGGCAGAGAATTCAGCCATCGCAGCGCCTTATCAGCTAGAGAGTTTCGGAAGAGCTTACACTTGACGTAATCAGGTAACACGCCATTCGACTTGGTGGTTTCACAGATCTTTTCGGAGTTCTCTATATGATCCATTGGATTTTCAGATTGCAGTCCATGGAACACATGCCTCTCTACCAGGTTTACCAACTGAGGTTTGGTATCAAAATCATTCCTCGCAATCGCAGGGAGGCGAATAACTGACCGGTTCTGGTAGTCAGCATGAACGTTTTCCCCTTTGCCTATTGTCCTCCGTGCTTGGTGTGCTGGAGGACCCTGTGCCTGTTGCGCTGCAAGTTGCTTCTGCTGATCCATTAAAAGCACTCTCATTTGTGCGAGTTGCGGCTGCACATCAACTTGATCATTACCCTCTGGAGCTTCCATAGGTAATCTTCTTCTTGCTCGGTTATTAGTATGCTCTGTTTCCTTTAACTGTTGGTTTGTGAGCTGCACTAATGGTTCAGTTCAATTACTTCTCCTTTGCATGCACTTGAACAACACCAGACAAGCCAAAGAAAGAAAAAATCAGTATTGCTTTAGACTAAACTCTAAATTCAGAATCAAAAGTAAACGCAATTGGTCCCCTGCAATGGCGCCAATTTGATAATTCGACTTTGTAGTCGGATTTATACAAATAACCTATGTGTTGTAACACTTAAGGATCGAATCCACGAGAACCAAGGTTTACATTAAGAAACACGGAAGTTCGAGATAAGCTAATGCGAAATAAAAATGGTTGTTTAAAGTTCAGAATTAAATGTAAAAATAAAGCAAACAGAAAATGATGTAAACAATTATATTAAAAACGCTAGGCACTAGGGCGAGTCTCCGGATATCAATATCTAAAGAACCAAGCAATTATTTAGGATCAATTTAAAACTTATCTAGAACTTGAACACAAAAAACTAACCAATCCAATGTCGTGGTAAAGATTACTAAATCCTCGAATCGAGAGACCTAACTATCGTTGATTCCGAATATCCTAGAACAACATTATCTAACAAGTTCAATATATTCACAATTCACTATAACATCAACTGTCATTGGCTAAGGAAGAATTGCTCACCTATGTTCTATCTAGCAACCTACAAGCTTGTGGAATGTAGATATACTTAAGTTCTTAGACTATTTGGCCAAAAGACTAACCATTAAATTCAACAATAGGTGAAGATAAACAATTGTATTTCTATCCTATTGGTGATTGATTCAATAGTGAATTCCTTTGACTAACCCTAGAACCTAACTTGGAACTACTCAGACATAGAAATAAATGACAACATAATCAAAGACGAAAATTGCATAGATTAATGAAATGAAACAATTAAAAGGGTTCAGAAATCTTTTCCAATGGTTCAGAGATCTTTTCCCCGCTTACAATGATGAAAAAGTTGCAGAAAATGAGATAATGAATAAAATGGTCAGACCTATATTAAATAGGTCGTGTAAATAAAATGTAAATAGTGTCGGGC
>KE156768.1:7415-46754 GCA_000411055.1 Leavenworthia alabamica
TAATAAGAGAATAAAGAGTTAAAATAAAAGAAAAGAAAAGAAATATAACGAGAAGGCCAATAAATAAGGAATCCCTACTTGAAGAAGGATGTCAAGAGAATGACGTGTGTAATCATTTGGATCTGTTAAGGCCAATAGAAGAGTGGGGACAAGAGAGGATATCTCTGGGTTTTTTATGACACTTCCAACCTAAAAATAATGGTGCGACGAAACTCTAGTCAGTAAAGTCCAAAGAATATTGAATGTGTTCTGATATATCAGTCCAACCTGCTGAAGTGCCAACTGCCCAGCTGCCTGGACTTTTGGATGTGTATCCGTTAAAACCTGTATAAATTTAATTCATAGAGTCAGATAATAACAAATAAGCAAGTGAATGAAAATCTCTTCCAGGCTTTTGGTTAATAAGCAACTGAAATCTACAAGCATGACACACCTCGGTAAGTTTTGGCACAACCCTAGGAAGGCATTGAGATAGTTGCTGGGGAGCACAAAAAGCCATAGCACCGAGGAGCTGCACACTACTTTGTTTTGTCCTCCATGCTTTATCTTCAAGGCCCTATCAGAAAGATTAAGACAAACAGAAAAAGGTTATAGCCAGTTTAGTCACTGGACCTTATTTCCAAGCGCAGTAATCAAACAAGGTAGAACTAGAAGAAGTAGACTGATAATCAATATACAACTCCAAAAAAGCATATAAAATGAGAAAGAAGAAAGTAATATCGCATAGTTAACCCGATAAAAATATGATCATGAACAGAGTACATGGCAATGCACAAAACATTAGTTACAGAACTCAAATCTTAAATCTTCAGAATAATATATACAATCACCTTGAGTAGAGAAGGAAGGACTAGTTTCACACCAAATGCGGATAGTTTAGACATCATAGCCCGAGCAGCACATTCTGCTGCTTCACGAACTGCTCCAACTTGGTCAGAGAATGACACCAGAAGTAAGGGTAACATCTTTATCACATACCTAAACCAAAAAAACAAAAGGAAATAACAAATTACTACTAAGTTTCAACATTAGCTTTTGCCATATTGATCATTAGAAATTCTCTTACGGTTCAAATAATTTTCCAAGCTTCTCGCAAAGGCATTCAAAAGCAAGTAGGGCTCCTTCACGCCGTTTTGCAGAATTTCTGCAGCCGAAACACAAACAGCTTGGAAGTGAAGACAGATTCATAGTGAAAATTTACATGTTATACATGTCATACCAAAAATATTGCACCAATGACAAAGAAAATGATAACATCATACAAGGGAATATTGACTAAAAGGGCAGCCATTTCATGCGAATATAAATTGATAATGTCTACAATGATTTGCCAAAAACAATAGCCAGTGTAGCTGAATCCTGATCAATCAAAATGGACAATTTCACTCAATACATAGAATACGTTTGCTGCCCCATTATCACAGGAAACAGCTACAAGACCTCAGCAAAATAGAAGAAAACAAATCCAAGAAATATTTCTCATATCCAAACACAAACTTGGACGGCATCACAAACCAACATGAATTCTAAACGAAGCACAGACACAATAAATTCAAATATCATAGCTCTAAAAGCAGCACAGAAACAATAAGTTTCAAATACCAAATACATTTAATGTTAAAAATATGCATAAGAAATACCTGTCAACAAGTGCTTCTTGCAAAGTCACTACAAGACCATATTTCTTCAAACTAGAAATTCCAAAGCCCATAACAACTCCCGCAAGACCAAAAGCTGCTCCTCTACGCTCACCATATTTATCACTCTGCATAAGCTTATTCAAGAGCCTCGAAAAAAGTGCAGGGGCATCCTCCTATAAAAAATTGGACATGAACCATGATAGATCATAACTTCATCATACCAACTGAACCAAAGGTATAGCAAAGTTTTTTTTGGTAGGGTCTCAACATTTGTAGGAAACATACTTGCTTTGATATCACAAGTGGAGAAAGACATGTTGAGACAGCACGTTGAACAGATTCTGATGGTGTATTCAACACCTCCAACAGCTTTTCCACGACAGTGTGGATTTTAGGGTCATCCTGCCATCATTAGTGAACATAGTAAGATAGATAAGAAAATCATGTGCATCGCTACAAGGTTTAAACTAACAGTAGAGTTATACTTTTGCTAAGTGCTTTGCTAGTGCTCCGGTAAATATAACAACACCCTCACGAACCAGGTCATATTCTTCTTCATCTGATGCCTGCATGATAAGAATATTATGAAGCTCCGAAGCAATTCTTAATAATCATGAAACACAAGATGTAACCAGAAGGTTTTCAGTCGCTTGTAGACAAACCTCTTTATTTAAATAATTCTCAAAGATGGGGAATAACAATGAAACATTTTCTTTGCCATGCTTATCAATAATCATGATACCCGCATTGATCATCCTTCCACGAACATCTGTGTTGGGATCAGCCTGAATTGGGAAAAATCACTCACTTTCATAAACATTTCTTAACATAAGTCAGAACCTTCAAGTTATAGTTTCTGAAAACTACATAAAATGTGGTTCTATTTGATAACACCGCAAAAATCAAATATTTGCAAAAAATACCAGGATATTATTTTATTAGCATTCATCTGACAGGATGAGAAGAAATACCAGAGCCCGAGATATCAAAAAAGTCATAACAGCAGGAAGGTCTTTTGTTGTCAACACATCCGCAGCAGATTGCAGTGCCAAGGCAGTTCCTTGCCTTCCTATCCAACCAGCATCAAAGACGTCCCCACCAGACATAGCATCACGGATGTACAGAGAAAATAATGTTGAAAGAGATAGCTGCAAAACTAATTAATCTTTACAAACCATACTTACTGGCATAAAAAGTAGTAAATAAAGAAATGCAGTGACCTGTATTGATGTCGGGCTCTCATGCAGAGCATCAGCTAATGCTTCTGCAGCAGCTAAACGGACATTGAGATTTGTATGAGAAAGTGCTTTAAAAATTCCTGAATAATCAGTCCCTAAATCATAACCATAACGAGCCCATATATCATCTGCCGATTCTGCCACTGACTGCAAGTATTAAGATCAAAGAGCATCAGCTGGTGCAACAACGAAAACAACAACAGTACAAGAAATTTGCTAGCCCATGCCAAGTAAACGACACAAATATTTACATAACATCTACCAACAACAAACAAAACTAGATATCAGATCGAATTGAAGGTTAACCTTCTCAGGGTCATGTAGAGCTATCCAAATATTTGTTGCTATAGCAACATTCTGAGGAAGAGAGCATTTGGAAACAGCTGGAATGCACTTTACTGCGTTCAAGCAGGCTATTCTGACATGAACGTCTTTTGAATATACTCCATAGAGCGCCTGCAAAACACAAATGAATAAAATTTGTAGAACTGGAAATTTTGCTCAACATTCATAAGAAAACTAAATACATTTGCAGTATCATCTGCTTGCAATCCAAGACACAACTCATTTAGTGCAGGTCCGATTGATGCTTGATATGCGGGAACAACACCTAGCACATGATAAAGAACCTGAAAAAACATAATTCAGTTGTTAATCTGATAAAAGTACAATTAGATATACACCAAAATTCAACAAATGCAAAGTGTTAAATCAGTCAAGGTTAAAGGCACCAAACTGATATCATCCGGAGTCTTGGAAGTGGCAGCATCGGGTCTAGATGCATGTACAGAATCTGAAGTACATCATCATGAAGTTTTGTCCGCTTTGATGACAGCAAAATACGCTCCAGTATCTGAAAAGAAAAAATTGCTGCTCTTCCGTGAAAGGAAACACAAGTTAAAACAATGTAAAAAGGGTAAGAAACACACCGGGAAAATGAATGTAAAGGTATCTACAGGAAGTGGTCCTGATTTACAAGATACAGATAATCCGTTTATAATCCTTTCAAAAAGACCCTCATCGGTTTTCCCAGCCTTGTCAAGTGATGGATGAAAATCAGATGAAACATCAATCGCGATCAAACGCAAAGCAGTTGCAATTTCTAGTGCCCAATTACACAGTGGCTGAACTGTACACCTTGCAAGCTTCACCAAGTTCTCAAAGGCTGCAGAACTTACAATAGGTGATCGCAGCAATGGATCCAGAAAACTAGCCTGGTAATAAGGTAGAGTGAGAGACTGAGAGTAAGAGCTTGATCCTAGAATTATAGGAGCCAGATATGCCAAAAAGTAACATTCATGGACATAAACAAAAGGAGTAGCAGTGCAGTGGTAAAGACATGAGAAACAATTATCTATAAAATCAATTCCTTCACTAGATAACATGTGGATAAGTACAACTCTAACAGAATTAAGGACCAAAGCTTTTACATACCAAAGATGGTAACTGACTGTGACAGAATACAGGATTGGCAAGACCCATTTCCCCAAGAGCATGAAGCCCCAACGAAAGATTTTTTTGTATCCTGCGAACATTTTCCCGTGTTAAGGCCTCCTCTTTGAGCATCAGTTCCCGTGCCTCTTCCTTTGCCGTTTTTCCTTTGTCTGCAATTATTAATTTTATCAAGAATATATATGCTAGGGGATAATACTTAAAACTATAGTGATTTGTTAGATGTGTACCAGCTTTTTTTGTCAACTTTGTTGTGTCCCTTCTGCCTGAATTTGCATTTTCTCTACTAGCTAGTCCTTTCTTTAGAGAATGATCAGAACTCTATAACAAGCAACAAGGAGATATTATCAGATCCATTATGCTAAAATTTGAATCATCTACTAAGTTCAAAACAGAAAAAATAGAATAAACCCATGTGGCCATGTCCATACCGGCTCCTGCTTTGTGTACTTGGCACCAATTGTCTCTGCAACATAAACACCTTGTTCACTTAAAAGCATCCCCTCAGGTGTATGGAAGATCTGCATAAAAACATAAACACAAAAAGTATTAACTACTTAAAACTTGCAGCTGAAATCAACACCTATTGCACTTTGTATGAAATATTAGAGTTAATTGTTGGAGCTCAGCAAGAGTCTACAGAGAGAAGGAAAAAAATGCTAACTCCAGAATCTAAAACTATTATAGAAAGACATACAGCAAAAGTGAAGAGATTTACCTTAATGTCAGTCACTGAAAGCATATCATGAGAGAGTCGATCTGGAAGTTCTTGTAGATGCTGAACAGAATAAAACATCAGCAAACAAATAGAACAATACAGCCTCATTGACTAGTAATAACAAATTTCTTTACCGTCAAAAACACTGTAAATGTATCCTCTGGTGCCAGAGACATCAATGTGGACAAGGAATAAACTGCCGCTTGCTGCTCGGGAGTGTTAGGACTCATTAAACCCATCGGTCCAAGCAGACTCTGAAACATTCATTCAAATCATTAGTTGATTAAAACACCTTTTTAAACCATGATTAAAAACGCCTAGCTATACTCAGAAACAACAAAATATGGTGAAATGGAAGTCACTGACAGGTCATAGGTGTGAAAAATACCTTGCAAACACTTTTTCCATTGGTAGACAGAGAAGTAGCAACATCAAAACCACAAGTTCTGAGACACTTTTTCAATCTCTGTGTATATCAGAAGGTGAAAATGACTATCAAAAAGTGAAAATAAAAGAAATATGTGTAAATAGAATTAGCCATGACCATGCGGAATGACTAATGTCAATATCACCTTCCAAACAGCATCTCTTTTTCCAGTACCAACTATGCTTGGATGATGCGAGCAAAATATGGCACGAACAATCCATGAGCTTGAAGCTCCAGCAACTGCTGCCGATGAAATGACAATCAAAGCCTTCACTAGCACCTCTATAGAAGGGACGAAAGGAGCTTGAGAATCCACGGAATTATCTGTGTCACTATAGAACTGCCAAGTTAGTTCCTAGAATGAATAAGTCATTATTGGCATGTAGGTCCAAGCTTTTCAAAACGTCAAATAAATCAAAGTATCAAACAGATATTATATTGAAAGAAAACATCAGAGAAATAATAGGAGATAACATCAAAGCAAACTAAACACAGAACAGGCAGCAGTCTACCTGGTGGCTGTGTGTGGGGGGGAAGAATTTAAAAAGAAAGAAAAAAATAAGCTCTTATCATTTGTACCTGGTCTTAGAAGAAATGATTTTTTCACCAGTTAGGGTGAGAAAATCCGAGAACTCATCTAAAAGTGTAGTGGCTAGCTGTGAAGTTGCAAGACAGATCTTTGTAACAGAATTGCAAGCTGCTTTACGAACATTCCAGCTTGAATGGCAGAGTAGAAAGAGAATCAACTGCATAGAAACAAAAAGATGAAACGTAAGCCAGAAGAGAGAGAAACAGGTCAGCCAACATGAACTCACATAGGTTACCTGTGATATTGGTTTCATTGAAAATGCTTCCAAAGCCCTGTAACCAGGTAGGAGGGATAGTTAAAACTTCTACTCAATCAAACAACAAAACTCATGTATTAAGCAGGAGGTTTACCTGGAAGAGTGTTCCACGAGAAGCACCTCAAGAAGGTCGACACATACTACACAATCATCACTTGATAGTTTTGAGGCCTTTCAGTGGTGACATGCAAAGATAAAAAGAAACACAGATAAACAATGCAGCAGTTAAAAAAAACAATGACAAGAGCAGATTACAAAATAAGTAGCAAAACAAAACTATTACCAGAGTAATTTGCACAACTGAAGGCTCATTTTGAGCTATCAGAGTCCATAATTTCTCCTTCACCATAGTATCCTCTGTAGTTCAGAAAAGAAAATAAGCACGATTAAAGAATAAGGAGAAAGCAATGCAATACCTACAGATTATACTGAAAAAGAGATATGTGACACATAAACTGCTCGTTTGAACCTGCTTTGATGTCAGAGGCAGCAATCCTGGAAACGATCAAAAGAGCATATATTCCATCCAGACGTTGTACAGCCTTTGTAAATCCCGTCTTTACAAGTTGAATTAAAGGGGATAGCAAGTCTGATATCTATCATATAGATTAAGTAGCGTACTTAGTTAATGAGAATGTTGATATCACAGAAGCTAGTAAACATGTTTACAAGGAGACCTGTGATATGGTATCGGGATTTCTGCATATGGTTCGTAGACAGCGGAGATGTCCCCTTCTTAGAGCTTCTTTCTCCTTAAGACCGGTTGCAAAGAAAGAAATTAAGTTTGGTTGGATAGCATCAGAAGATCGTGAAGCCCAAGAAGCAATGGCAGACAAAATTGAATGTTTTACGTCTTCATTTCCTATAACATAAAAGAGTAATCAGTTAGCAGAAGACAATAAGGTCAAGAGCTGAAAACAAATGCCAAGGATGGTGATTGAAACAGAGAATATATAATTAAATGAGAATATAAACAATAACAAATATCTTACCTTCATCCTTGTAGCAGCCTATGAGAAAGTTGCATACTGTCTTCGAAAAAGAACCAATATATTTTCCTTCAGGAGCACTTGCCAGTTCTTGCACTGCATTCAGCATTCCAATTCTTTGATGTGGAGATTGAAGTCTTCCTTCAGAACCTTTCAAAAAAAACGCAAATCATTATATATTATCACTTAGGAAACTAACCAACCACAACCCTTTCTATTTGCTGTCTGTAGATAGGGATGTAATCAAACAAACAGATATATTAAAACAAGGGATTCCTTGAATACACTGCATGAGTGATGTTAATAAAAATATGTCCAAAAATGCATTAAAACCAACCTCCAATTACGGCTTTAACTGATGCAAACATTGCTTCTATAGTATCAGGATTACTTGATTTTTCACTTAAGCACCTAACCATTGACAAAGCTCCAAGACGCCTGTCTTCATCCATATGCCGAGCTTGTGGTAATATAACTGGTAACAGTTCCAGAGCATACTTACTTAAATCAATGTTTACATTTGCTAATAGAAATGCAACTGATTCCAGGACAATTTCGGGATTGCGTTTTAACATTTTAACTGCTGCTGGAAGGATGACAGTTTGGAATTCCTCATGTGAAAAGCGTAGAAGAAGAGGTTGGAAACATTTACTAAGATTTTGTTTCTGCTTTTCTCTGGAATTCAGGACATCTTTAACATAGATATCAACAAAGATGGCCTGCGAACGAGATACAAACATATTCATGAAATATAAAAATAATCGAGTAGTGAAAAGGAACATTTGTGAGTTTTGTTAAAGAATCAAAGCAAATGGAAAAAATGAACTTCAATTACCTTTGACTGTTCAAATAGAGCAGGAGACGAACACGAGAACTCAAGCAGGAGTCCTAATAACTCAGGTGTATCCTTATACGGAATCCGGGAATTTTTAACTTCATCCATATATGAATTGTAAATAGCTGGGGACTACAAAACAGCAGCCGAAAACTCTGAATAAATACAATTTATAAAATGATCATTTCATTGAAATTTGGCAAAATTAACAGTGGTAAGCCAGACCTGAGAAAACAAGTGAAACATAAATCTTTTACATGCTCTCCGCATGCGAAAAGAGCTCTCCATAATGATACAAAGTAATGAAGCCTGTGTTGATGCTACTCTAACAAAAGCATTCTTAGAAAGTGTAGCGAATTGACTTTTTCCCAGAAGAAGACATGACCAAGTTAGTAGTCTGTAACAAACTGTATCAAAACAAAATCTCAACTGCTTTTCCATAACTTGTACAAGCATGGCTGCAAAAGTTTTCATGAAAGTAACATTTTCCAAGTCTTTTACAATCAAATCATCCACAGCTTTCCGTGAACCACGGTCATCATATATAGCCAATGTTTGGAATATCATCTCAACCAGAACAGACGAAACATCAGTCGTCATCTCTGCAAATAAATAATTCAGATCACCTCGAATTAGAACACAGTGAAGAAAAAGATCTTTGCTAAATTATATATAAAAAAAAGATCATTTCATAGCGTAGCATGTTTACTCCAACTAAGTCCACGAATCACAAAATATGAAATGGTTCATCAACCTAATCTCCAGTTCATTGGTGAACTACAACAAATGATTTGCCCACACACTTCCTAGAGCTAAGATTTATTATTAATTTCATCAATAAGTTCTGGGATAATCCAACTTATATTCACAACAATCGAATTTATAAAGACGATCAATTTGTTATATAAATATTAAAATCGAAACGAGTTTTAAATACTCACCGGAATTTTTGAGAATCTCCGGAATATCATGGCGGAAGATCCGGAGCCTGATTAAAGTGGAGCTTGTAGACACAGAGCTAGAAATGGAGAGAAGAGACTCCAACGGAGAAGCCATTTCTTTCCACAGAGATTGAGCAGAGCCAGGCTGGTATGTGAAAACAATCGTAAAGGTGAAGATTTCTTCTTCTTATTCGTCTCTGTGGCTACTAACTAGGGTTTAGGAAGGTGGTGGATTTGAAGAAGATGAGTGAATGAAAAAATTGTAACTTAACCTGAAAGTTCGTTTTGGGCTTTTTGTTTAAATTTTGTTACTCATTTGGGCTTTTTTTAAGTCCAGTGGTTTTCACTATTCACCAACGGACCATACTACTCTAGTTTTAGGTACTTTCACGTGACGAAAAGTTTTTGTCGACAGCAAAAAAATGACTTGAAGTTAGGGTGCACATTTCGAAGTCTGGTTTTTTTTGGGCTAACCATCGATTTCCACACAAACTAAAGCATATACGATTAGATCCCTAAAAACTTAAGGTCTAGTTTTAAATCCACACAAAACAAAGATTAATTATATAAACACACATACAAAACATCTACAACTTAATACACACAAATGTTGGTTTAACCGGTTTACAACTTAAATTACATATCAAACCATGTTGGTCTCGTTCAAACCGAAATAAAACCCAATTCTCTAACCCAATTTTTTTTAAAACAAATTGCTTTTGATCCATGATTCTATGTATTATTCTTATTTTAAAGTGAGAAATTCATGGATCTAGAAGGAAACTAAAGAAGATTTCTTAAACTACTTCTTTCTCTGTCTGATCTTTGTCGATTTCTGGGTTTTTGCATTTGATTCATGTGTGAAATTGATTGTTTTAATTACAATTTTGTGTGTGTTTAAGAGATGATTTTTCTATTGTCTATATCTTGTAGTGAGTGTTTCGAAATTGTACCAATATCATAGATCTGTAAATATGAAGGCTCTTAAGATCTTGGATGAAGACGATGGAGGATGATTGCGACAGAGTCTGGAAGAAACAAAGATGATGACGATGAAGGCTTGAAGAACACATAAGATTGAAACTGAAATTAGCTAATAGTGGACGATTGCATCGTTTAGAGTTGTAATTAGTTAATTTAGTATTTAAATTATAGAATGCTTTGAATCTTTTCATGTTTGGATGAGTTTAAAGATATGTTTATGGTTTTTTTTTCCAGATTAGGATATTGATAATTTTGATTTGGTTTTTGGTTTGTTTTAGTTATAATCCGGTTAAAATCCGGTTTTACTTTGGTTTACTCTAAACTTTAGTTTGTTAATTATTTTTACATTATCACTGAACCAGAGTAAACCATAAATCGTGTGTTATTAAGATTAGATCTTTAAATTTGTGTGTATTAAGCTATAGATGTTTTGTATGTGTGTGTTTATATAATTAACTTTTGTTTTGTATGGATTTAAAATTAGATCTTTGTATGGATTTAGTCGTATATGCTTTAGTTTGTGGGAAAATAGATCGTCGGCCCGGTTTTTTTAGTTTTTCTGGTTTGATAAAAATAACCAATTTAGAAGTCGATTGAACTAGAGTTTGATATAGTTCTGTTTTTTTTTGTTTACAGTTTATTCACAGTTCCAGTCTCTCGTCTCGTCTCATCCCGTCCCTTATCATATTCTTATTGGAAAATTTTTATCTCATTTTAAAATATATTTTCATATAGGACAAACTTCTGATTCATGTTTGGGAATGAGATGAGATGAGACGAAAACTAAAATTTTCGAATCNATATATCATTTTAAATTTAAAATAACTTGTCATGTTTATTTTTGGGAATTTCCGTTCTCGTCCCGTCCCATCCTGTTTCCGTCCCGCCTCATATTTTATATGGGACATCAATCAATGGGACATATTTTCATACTCCCGAATTTTCGTCCTGTTTTTATTCTCGTAAAATCTCGTCGCGAAACCCTGTTTGCCGACCCCCTAGTTTATTAGTATATTAAAAACAAAACCATACAAAAACCACAGTTAGTTGGATTGGTTAATTTCGGTTTAGTTTTTAGTTTATGTAGGTTATTAGAAATTTAAAAAATAATAATAAGAAACAGAAAAAATACAGTATAAAAATAATATAAATGGTAGAGACCAACATAAAACAATTTTTGAAAATTTTGGACGATCCAATGAAAAGCAAAGATTTAAGTCTATTGTTAAAGAATTACAACTATACAATATAAATTTTATGTTCAAGATTTTTTAATCAGAGAAAAAATTTAGAAGAAATAATAAAACTTTCAGTTTTTTACTTTTTTATACTATTGAACCGATAAAATTAATTATCGATTTACAATAGAATTTTCAAACTCATGTATTAACAAACTAAACACAATTAAAAGGAGAATTAATAACTATATGGATGATTTTTGTGCTATAAATCATATAATATCAAAATTAACCCAAATTTCATAAATGTATTAATTCAAGGACAAAAAAATAAAAAGTTAAAATCATACACATACAAATCTTATTTACAAATTATGAAACTAAAAATTGAACACATGAATGGTTGAAACTCAAACCTTATAAGAAAAACCCACTTCAAACACCTAGGACTTTGAACTTTATATAAAATATTTGTTGTTAAGTTATTTCGTAAATTCAATATTATTATTTTAAGTTTTAAATTTTTATTTCTTCTTTCAAAAAAATTTATACAATTTATTTTTCAAATTTTATCAAATATTACTATCTTAGTTATCTAAGTATATATCTATATATAAGTGCATGTGAAAAAAGAATTAAAAACAAATAAACCAAACTGTTTTAAATCCAAACCTATTGAGACCAAAATAATTTTAGAACAGTAACGAAACAAAGTGTTAAGCAAAATCAAAAACGAGCTGAAACATTCTTTTACAGTTTGATTCGATTTTTCGGTTACGGTTATTATGATCACCTACTTAAAATTATGAGAAAATATTCATTTTTAACATGAATTATCAGTATAGTGCGTTTTTATACATGAATTAAATCATTGTGGTAAAATCTACTTGATCTAAGTATAAATTCAAAAAATATATTTGAACTTTAATTATCAAATCAAAATCAACATTAAACTAAATGGAGTTAGTCAACGGTTAAATCACATAGAGTAAACTTATATGTAATTTTAGAAATTAGTCGATTTCAACAGGAACTATTAGTATAGAGCGTTATGATATTATCATTTTAAATTATTTTAATTTTTAAATGATGTCTTTTCTAAAAAAATCAATTTTTAGATTTTTTTTATGAATACAAAGTTTGAATTGTCTACTTTTTTTTTACCATATAATTTTCCATCTTTTGACTAAAACTACCATATGTATATGAATCATAATTTTGAACATACATATATTCAAATTCTTAAAAAAAAAACTAATTTTAAAATTTTTGGTAAATTTAAAATTCAAACTTTCAATCTCTAACTGTTTAACGTGTTATTTTAACTATTTGACTATGATATCATCTAATTTATCATTAAAATTTTAATTTATATTCTTTAAATATTGAATGTTAGTAAAAATATTTAATTTTAAATTATATTTAAACATATAATTTAAATTTTATTTTATTTTTTAAATAAAATTTTTAATTTAAAGATCTAACATGATATTTTTCGTTTATAGAATCGTACTAAACTGATAGTTCGTGTTGAAAACGGTCTATTTTCAAAATTACATATAAACTAATTCATTGTATTTAAAATTTGACTAACTTCGTTTATATCCTTATTAATATTGACTTGATAAATAAAATTTAAATAGATTTTTTTAGTTTATATTTAGCTTAAATATATTTTAATATAGTAATTAGTTCATTTATAAAAACACACTATCAATAGTTGATGTTGAAATCGACCTTTCACCTTAAAATTACACGAAAATAGTTAATTTCAACTTTAATAATAATTTGTGCAGTATCTTTCTTGATTTTTAATAGTTGTTTTATGTGTTGAGGATCTGATATCGTGTAACACCATTTTTATATAAGAGGTGTTTAAATTACAATATCAAGTAGACCAAATATTCACTTAAGTATACAACAATATGTATTAAGAGGACCAACTCCATATTAAACTAAAATCAATTTCAATTTATAATAATTATTATATCTTATAATAATTACTTTTATAAGTCATAGAGAAACAAAAAAAAAATATACATCGTCTGGCTCTTCACTTTCAACCGCAATCCCACTGCTCACTTCTTGAGGCTTGATGTTGATAAGGATTTGTCTCCTTTGTTGTCTAGGTTATAGATTATGAAACCATATCTTTCAGTTCCAGGTATTGCTTCAGATGACCCTAAAGCTAGGGTTTTCAAATGTATTAAAATTGGGGTCTCTATCCTTACTTTGTTGGTAGCATCTCTCCATACTATTTTTTGTTTTGTTTTATAATAATATATTCAAACAAGAAAAATCGAATCTAACTCGAAAAACCTCACCTGAATCTGGACTCACATCCGTGATTTTATCTTATTAGAGTATAAATGTATGTATCCATCTGTTTTGGATAAAATACGAATCCAATCTAAAACTCAGACGAGTACTGAAAAAATCTGAAATTATACTTAGGTTTAATAGATATTGTAGATTTTTGATATTTTCAGTTTGATTATATGTTTTTAGGTTAATAATATAATAATCTCAAGTTAATTTGTCAAGCTTTGAAATTTTAGATATAAATTTACGATAACTTAGTTATTAGGTCAATTAAGTATGATTTAAATTTTTGGGTATTTAGGTTAATCGGTAATAATTTCGTATCTCCGACACAGTTTCAATTAATCGGATGCAAAATTTAGATATTTTGGGTATAAAAATCCGATCTGAATGAGTATACAAACCGATTCGAATTATTAAAATTATTTCATTAGAGTGTAAGATCACTAAACCGAACTGATCCGAACTGATTAAATTATATCTAAATCGGATCAAAATATTAAAATAACTTCATTGAAATGTAAAATCATCAATCTGAAAAATCCAAAACTGAATGAATTTTATTCTAATCCGATCTGTCTGGCCGAATGTCCAGGGCTAATAATATTAAAAGTAAAAGTTGCTTAGAAAAATTCAAATAATATACGTGTACACCAAATTACTTATCTTTGTAAGACATATATCATTGACTGATTGTGTATGGTATAAGGCTTAAATATTGTTATGTAAGATTAACCACAATGATTTTCAATATATAAGTATTTGCCTTAAAATAATTTCTAAGTGAGACACTTAGGTTAGAAAACTATTTATTTTTCAATATGCTAAATGTATTATCATATTTTTTTGTTTGTTAATGATGTATTATCATGTTATATATATTTACAAAACACATTGAAGTATTATGTCAACTATTACATGGACACAAATCCAAAAACCGAAAACTAAATCTGAAACCAATATGAATTTTATTATGTTTAACCTCATAATTCGATCGGTTTCTATATTAAATAAATTTTCGATACAAAAGTGAATCGGATCCGAAGCAAAATACTTTTAGATAATCGAATTAAACCGAAATATAAAAACTAATTTCATCATAAATTGACTAATTTTACCTTAGCCGGTTGAATATTCATTTTTAATTTTGGTTAATTTGGATTTTTGTTTACTTTGGATATTTTGGTTCATTTGGACTATATGAATTTACTTTAAATTATTCGGATAATTTAGTTATTTTTGTTTTTGATTTCGAATTACGAATAGTTTTACAAAATCGATCTGACTCCGAACCGAAACATGTCGAATTGAATTCAGATTTTATAATCCAAAAATTGGATTGGCAGAATCGAAACCGAATCTGAATCTGAATGTTCATGACTACTTGACATATAGATTTGAAATTAATTAATTCAAATTAACAAATTTCACAAATCGCAAATAGTGGCAAAATATTTATTATCCGAGGATAAAACACTAATTATCTCATTCATAAATGCAAATTGCCTAATCTGTAATTTACAATAAACTAATGCATAAATAATGATCGTGAGAAAAGGAGGAAACTCAAATTCCAATGCCACGTCATCTCCCATCTCCATATTCTTGATTTCAGTAAATCGATTCAAACTCCAAAACTTCAAATTTACTCAAAGCTCAAAAAAAAATTATGCATTCTACTCTAAACGTTGACTAATAACTAAGACAAAACGAATATTAAAGTTGAAAAAAAAAACAAAAGTAAAGTTAATAATCCATTACACTTAAAGGCTTCTAAAACTAATATTAAAAGACGCAGGCCACTGTCCCAATATTTTAATGTGGGAAAATAAAATTTCAAACTTTGAAAGCTTTCAATGATAAAAGAAGTAATAATCATAGCTTGACCATTTCTTTTAAATATTGTTTTCATTAAAATAAAATTTAAAAAAAAAAAGGTCTGCACCATCTTGTTTTTTCTCCTTTCAAGAAACTAGTTTCAAAGGTTGTCTTGAATCTTCAGAGGTATGTGTCTTTGACTCAGATCCATGTTCTTGTTACTTGATGATGTCTTGTAAGGAGTTTATGTCTTAATGAATGGTTAAAAGAGATGAAGAAGCTTACTGTATTTGTTATGTTTCTTGTTCTGATCTTGGAGGCAAGAGGGTTAAACAAAGAAGGTGAATATCTACTTGAGATCAAGAACAAGTTTGTTGATGATATGCAAAATTTGAAAAACTGGAATTCAAATGATTCTTTACCTTGTGGATGGATAGGTATAAGATGCAGTAACTATTCAACTGATCTACATGTTTTGTCATTGAATCTGTCTTCTATGAATCTCTTTGGTAACTTATCACCAAGTATAGGTGGATTGATTCATCTTCAAGTTCTTGATCTATCCTTTAATGGTTTATCAGGGAATATTCCTAAAGAAATTGAGAATCTTTCAAGCTTGAAGATTCTTATATTAAACAATAACAAGTTTGAAGGTGAGATACCTTTAGAAATTGGAAAGCTTGTGTCTTTAGAGAAGATGATTATATATAACAATAGATTCATAGGTTCTATTCCTATGGAGATTGGGAATCTTTTATCTCTTTCTCAACTTGTTATTTATAGTAATAACATTAGTGGTTTAGTTCCAAGTTCTATTGGTAATCTTAAGAGATTGATAAGTTTTAGAGCTGGTCAGAATATGATCTCTGGAAGCTTACCTTATGAGATTGGTGGATGTGAGAGTTTAGTTATGCTTGGTCTTGCGCAAAATCAGTTGAGTGGTGAGTTACCTAAAGAGATTGGAATGTTAAAGAAACTTACACAGATGATTCTTTGGGAGAATCAGTTGAGTGGTGAGTTACCTAAAGAGATTAGTAATTGTACAAGTTTACAAACTCTTGCTCTTTACAAGAACCAACTTTTCGGGTCAATACCGAAAGAACTTGGGAATCTTGTGTCTTTGAAGTATCTATATCTTTATAGAAATGGGTTTAATGGAACTATTCCAAGAGAGATTGGGAATCTTACAAATGCTATTGAGATAGATTTATCAGAGAATGGTTTGAGTGGAGAGATACCATTGGAGTTTGGGAAGATAAAAGGTCTTGAACTTCTTCATCTTTTCGAGAACAAACTTACCGGTACTATCCCTTTGGAGCTTACTACTTTGAAGAATCTATCAAAGCTTGATCTCTCTATCAATGCTTTAACTGGTCCTATACCTTTGGGGTTTCAGTATCTAGGAAGTTTGTTCATGTTACAACTGTTTCAGAACTCTCTTAGTGGGACTATACCGCCCGGACTTGGCTTGTATAGCGCGCTTTGGGTTCTTGATCTTTCTGATAATCATCTTAGAGGTAGAATTCCAAGTTACCTATGTCTTCATTCCAACATGATCATCTTGAACTTAGGTTCAAACAACCTCTCTGGTAACATACCTACTGGTATAACCACTTGTAAAACTCTTGTTCAACTTCGTCTAGCCGGAAACAACCTCGTAGGTCGGTTCCCACCTAATCTTTGTAAACTGGCTAATCTCACAGCCATTGAGTTAGGCCAAAACAGATTCCGCGGTCCCATCCCTGGGGAAGTTGGTAACTGCAGTGCTTTGCAAAGGCTACATCTAGCAGATAATGGCTTCTCCGGTGAGCTTCCACGAGAGATCGGCACACTTTCCGAGCTTGGAACATTGAATGTATCATCTAATAAGCTTACTGGAGAGATCCCTTCAGAGATTTTCAACTGCAAGATGCTTCAAAGACTAGACATGTGTTGCAACAATTTCTCTGGAACTTTACCAAGTGAGGTTAGTTCTCTTTACCAGCTTGAGCTTCTAAAGCTTTCAAACAATCAAATATCAGGTACCATACCAGTGGAACTAAGGAATTTAACTCGTTTAACTGAACTACAAATCGGAGGAAACTTGTTCTCCGGTAGCATTCCGAAAGAGTTGGGGAATCTAATCAGTTTACAGATAGCATTGAACCTTAGTTACAACAAGCTTACCGGAGAAATACCGTCGGAACTTAGTAATCTTGTAATGCTTGAGTTACTTCTCCTCAACAACAACAACTTGTCAGGTGAAATACCAAGTTCATTCACTAACCTCTCAAGCTTACTTGGTTACAATTTCTCTTACAACAACTTAACTGGTCCTATTCCACTTCTCCGCAACATGTCCAAGTCTAACTTCATCGGTAACGAAGGACTTTGCGGTCCACCACTCAATCAATGTATCCAAACACAGCCTCACTCGCCTCCTCGGTCACCTGGAAAGAACAGAGGAATGCGTACGAGTAAGATCATAGCCATCACTGCAGCTGTAATTGGTGGAGTGTCTTTTATACTCATTGTTCTCATTGTTTACCTCATGAGACGGCCCGCGNCTTTAGACATTTACTTTCCTCCAAAAGAAGGATTCACATTCCAAGATTTAGTTAATGCTACCGATAATTTCGATGAGAGTTTTGTGGTTGGAAGAGGAGGTTGTGGAACAGTTTACAAAGCCGTTCTTCCGGCCGGATACACACTAGCTGTAAAGAAGCTAGCATCAAACCATGAAGGTGGTAACAACAACAATGTTGATAATAGTTTTAGAGCTGAGATTCTAACACTTGGGAATATAAGACATCGAAACATTGTTAAGTTACATGGTTTCTGTAATCACCAAGGATCAAATCTACTTCTTTATGAGTATATGTCTAAAGGAAGTCTTGGAGAGATACTTCATGGTTCTTCTGATAACTTGGATTGGTCTAAAAGGTTTAAAATCGCGGTTGGTGCAGCTCAAGGTCTTGCGTATTTACACCATGATTGTAAGCCAAGAATCTTTCATAGAGATATCAAATCTAATAATATTTTGCTTGATGACAAGTTTGAAGCTCATGTTGGTGATTTTGGATTAGCAAAAGTTATTGATATGCCACATTCAAAGTCTATGTCCGCCATTGCTGGCTCCTATGGCTACATTGCACCAGGTAAAAGTTATTATTTTTGGTTTTGTGCAATTTTGTTTCCAAAATTATTTTAACAAAAATATATGAAAATTACTATCGTTTTTTCAAAATTTGAGATTACATATTTGATTTATATTTATTTTCAGCTTATGCAAAAAAATATTTCATGAATATAATTTAATATAATATTTTTAAAATAATATATAAGAAAATTATATGAAATTAGATTTTAGATTTGTAAATCAAGTCGTATATTATTGGTTTAATATATTTCTAAATACGAACTGAAATTATATATATGTTATCCATCTAATGATTTGATTTTGGATTAAAATCCAATTTGTGTATATTTTAGTAGATTTAAAAGTGAAAAATACAAAGAATCAAATTGAAGAGATAAACCATGTTATTTCAGAATACATATATGATTTTAAAATCAATAAGTATTACAAATCTTATATAAATTTTTATAAATGCATGAATGAATAACAGCTATATAATTTTTTTTTAACTAATATATATGAAAATTATATAAAAGTAAAAATTAGTTATTGGTTGATGAATTTTTAATGAATTTATATTTATATATCAAATCATATTTATTGGTATAATCATTTTTAAATATTAATTAAAAACATATGTTATTCTGATTTTGGCTTAAAACCCAACAAGTAGATTTTAATGGATTTAGAAGTGGAAAATAAATAAATAAACAAATCTAAGAAATACATATATATGATTTAAAATCAATAAGTATTACAAATCTTATATAGATTTAAAAGTATTGTACAAATACTAACAAAAACTGTTTCATTACATGTTCAGAATATGCATACACCATGAAAGTAACAGAGAAATCTGACATCTATAGTTATGGAGTGGTTTTACTGGAGCTCTTAACCGGAAAAGCACCGGTTCAACCAATAGATCAAGGAGGAGATGTGGTGAATTGGGTTAGAAGTTATATAAGAAGAGATGCATTATCCTCTAGAGTTCTTGATGCTCGATTAAATCTTGAAGATGAAAAAATGGTATCTCATATGTTAACTGTGCTTAAGATTGCTTTGCTTTGTACTAGTGTTTCTCCGGTCGCGAGGCCATCGATGCGAGAAGTTGTTCTTATGCTTATTGAATCTGATAGACAAGATGAAGATAAAGAAGATGAAGACTTGGATAAGGAATTGAGAGAAACTAATAATACTATTATTACCTTATGAATTAATACGTTATAATAATTGTGTATGTTCCTTTTATTTATGAGGTATGATTCTTCTATGTAAATTCTTATAAGTAGCTATAATAAAAAGATATATCTTTTTTTTTCATATGTCCTCATGCATGATGAACTATGAATGTATTGTTTTCAATCAAAATTTAATAAACTTACCACAAACTAATAGTACATCTGTTTCACGATATTTAGATATTTACGATATTTGTAGTTTATATTGTTTTACCGCTAATAAATGTTTATCCAGTTTTATTCCATTGATTAAATTATTAAAACAATAAAGATCAAATTAAAAATATTATAAAATATTTATATTAAAAACTTGAAACAACAAATAAAATAAAACTAAAACCATAAAAATATATTTAAACTGAAACAGATGGAGTTTATGATTACAATTAAGAGTTGGTCCTGATTTTTTAAGGGCCACCGCCCACCGGTCCAAAGGAAAAATGTTAATTTTGTAATGGAAAAATATATGTCAATGCCAAGATCCTATATAACACCATCATGGGCAAGTTATTCAGTTTGGGTTTAATCGGTAATCAGAATATTCGGTAAAAAAAATTCACTGAATTGATCCAAACAAAAATATTTTGATCGGAACTTTTTGTTTGGAATTTGGGTTATTAGGAACAACAAAATTTATCTAATCAAATCCCAATTTTTCTTAAATAATTCACTTAAATAATTTCTTTGGGCTTTTATTTCAAAACCTCTTTTTAATCACTTAAAATTCTTTGGGGCTTTTAAGCCAAAATCTTTCCTAATCACTTCATAATTCTTTTGGAATTTTTAAGCTCAAATCCTTTCTAATCACTTAATAATTTATTTGGACTTTTAGGCATCCTTTCTAATCACCTGATCCATCTCCTTAAAAGAAACATGCTTCACAAAGTTTGGCTCAAACCCAATAACCTCAGTTCCACTAGAATACAATTCCACCTCTGCACAACTCGATATACTTAATACAACAAAAAACCGAAAAGATAATTCTCGTCAAAACTTGGTTTTCGTCGTTTTACATGAAACAGTTTGGTTAATTCGGTTCAATATCATAATTAACCGAACTGGCTATGATCGATCAACTATTTTATTAAACCAAATTAGACAAACCATAACACTAAACCGATTTTATGATCCTAAACTGGATCAAAAATATTACATTACAAAGCCTACTAATTCTGTTGAAAATTCTGAAAAGTAGACAAATGATCACCTTTTATCCATGTCATATTAGAAAACTTTAATTTTGATGTTTTTTGGATCATTGTTCCTTCAAACATTAAAAATATTGATAATCTCATGATTGAAAATTCGGTTGGCATTTCCACAACGTAATAAGAAAGAAAAAACACAGGTAAATAACCACCAATGATACTCATTTTGTTCATGAGTCATGAGATTGTTAACATTCCAAAAACTCCAGTAATTTTCTTTACGAATATTAAGAGTCGATGACTTTTTCCCCAAAAGAAAGATTATCTGAAACTTCAATGGAATCTCTATATTCCACCATGAATTAGATTGTACTTTCTCAACCAATATCGTCTCATCTTCTTTGAAGTCTGACTCCATGCATTTGTATATTTTCTGACCAATTTAATGCACAACATCAGTAGAGGTGTGGAGATAAATTGGAATATCACATTTTTTAATCCAAAAAGATATAAATTTCAGATCTGAATTTAGCAGATTTAGGATCTATCAGAGTATCAAATGTTTCAAGTCAATAAAAGGACCAAAGGGCACAATACAACACGATTATACCTTTGGCATTCATAAGAAGTAAAAATAGTAAAAAAAATTTGAGTTTCACTCTGTTCAACACAAAAGAAAACAGAGACATTCACGAAGCAAATATAGTTTCAGAAAGATGACAAGAAACCACCGTTGACTGTGAAATCACTCTCTTCTTTTTTAAGAGACACCAATTTTTGACAAAGAGTTGTGTCGAGGCCAATTTCGTTGTCTTTTTCTTTCTAAAGACATTTTTACACCCATTTGAAGGAAAAAAACTAAAAGAATAAGAATGTGGAAATGAAACAGAAAATTCTACGGATTCGGCTGTCGATAGAAGATGATGCAGAAAAAAAACAAAAGCCAAATATTTAGAGAGAAAACAATTGTTTTTAGAAAAGCTGGCAAATATTTGTATTCTTTGTTTATAAGAGTAAAACTATAAATAATTTTATTAATAATACATAAATTTAAATAATAATCCTAATAAAAGGAAAACAATGAGAATGAATGAAGATCGAGTGCTCATAAAAATATTTAACAAATAAATATTTTAGAATAATTAATAGAATATATATATATATATATAAACAATTATTTAATAAATAAAACTTAATGTTTTATAATTATAATTTACTTTCAAAAAAATTTGAATAATTAAAATAGGAAATTATATTGCTAGACCTACCGTAAACATTGTACATATCAAAATATATAAACATATAAAATTAAAAAACCAAAAATGAAAAAAAGGAAAACCACATCTCCCAAAATTATTATATATCAAATCGTTCAATAAAAAACCCCAAAATATCCCTAGTCTATTTATACTAATTCACAAGTAAATTTAACAATAACTGCACCATTCTCCTTTTGACACCTCAGCATTTGCTGATCTATCACAACCACAAAATTCTAAATTTTATTTTTATTTTTGCAATTAGTTTTTTATCAAAAAAAAATTATAATATCGATTTAATTTTTTACAATTTATTTTATCCACTATCTCCACTTTCCCACTTTTCTCTCTAAAATAATATTTTTACACGTATAATTCAGTTTTGCTAACAATTTTTATATATTCTCTTTTTTAACAAACACAACAAATTATAATCTATTTTTCTCTCTGTTTGTGATTGTCAATTCATGAATCCATATTCTTCAAAATTTCATTTGGAAATCCGGTGAGTTTTCTAAAACTTAATACAAATTGTTTTTAATACAAATATTTATCACTTTATCAAAGTAAAATTTTTTAAGATAAATTATCATTTTAAATTTGTTTGTTAAAAGTTTGAAATGAATTTTTATTATTCTCTTGAATTGACTAAAATATGTAGTTTGTTGAAAAAAATTTTGTTATAAATTAAGGAAAAAAATATTAAAATTTAGTTTTTCTTGATTTTCAATAGCATTTACATATTACATGATTTTAAACATTTAAAATTTAGTAATCATAGACTTAGTTGTTATATTTTAAAATATTAATACTACACTAATTTAATTTTAAAATAAATGACACTTTAAAATAAAATAATATTTTAAAATTTTTTAGCAATAAATATGTCCTTGCATAGCAGGAGCAAGATGCTAGTAATATATAAACGATATGATCAATTCACTTTCGGCAAAAACTTGGTTTAATATGTTCCTCCGATGTGATCAGTCTATAAACTAAATTTTGAGGGCTTCATTTTTGTGAAGACTTGTAGGAATGATAAATTAAGAGAAAATGAAGAGAATGTTGATAATTTGAGATAGTTTGATTGCAAGGTTTATTTTATTTGTCTTTTAGCCCTTGCCTCTTGACAGTTGTTTTCATTTTTTGTTATTTTAATATAATTTGCTTAAGCTGGAGTCTCCCATTTAAAACCCAATGGTTCATAAATGTCTCATTTGCTTAAGCTTGAGTTACCCCTGTAAGTTCAATTTTTCCCTTTAGTTGTCGGGTTTTGCATGCTAGTATTAGAGAGTTGAAGATTGTTTTTTTGATGATCTTTTCTTGATTGTTTGGCTGAAATTGTTTGAATTGTTTAAAATAAAAGTCCCTCAGTTTTAACTGATTGCTTGGCTGAAGTTCAGGATCAAAATATCTGCACCCATTAAAGTGCATCTGAAAATTTGGTCCAGCTACCAAAGCGTGATAGCTCCACTGGTAAAGATTTCTGAGGTAATTTAGAGGTCGCTAATTCGAATCACGACTTGCGAGGGATCTCTTCTCCAAAAGAGATGAATTTAACATGATGTGGGTTTTGACAGGAAAATACAAGCCTTACTAAAAAAATGGGTCCAGCTTGTAGATTTGACCATTCAGTCCAGCCTGCATATTCTACATGAGCCATAGTTCAAACCTTCTCAAGTCAGTGGGAATGGGAATGAAAGTGATGGTTGGAATTGGCAATAAAGCAATCAGAAGCTTACATTACTGATATATTTTGTCTATGTCATGTGTCTGAAATTTATTCACAAAACTTTTTGGCTAAATTATAATCTCCTAACAATATCTTGTGGCAAGCCTTAACCTCAATGTTTTTGAGATTAAATGGAGCATGTTTGTTTCTTTCAATTGTTGTTATCTTTAACCTAATTCATGTACTTTCACCCTGTCGATTCACATGGATTATTCTGATTTACGGTTTGGAAACTCTAAATAATCATATTTGGTTTATGCATCATGAAATGCAATTTAACTATGTCTTAATCTTTATATACTTGAATCAAAATATCAGGAAGAATAATGTATATTCATACAACCAAATGAGGTCAACACAATGTTGAAATGAGAAACTCGACGAGGAAGAAGAAGAAGAAGAAAAAGAAGTTTGCAACAACATCTTAGTCATGAGTTTTTAGAGATTACAAACTCAACAATTCTTGCTTCTTATCGTCCGGTTTTTCAGAACAAAGTTACCGGAAACAAAGCCATCTCTTCTGCACAATCAAAGAAACAAAAGCAAAAACACAACAAGTTAAGCAGAGAAACACCTAATATATGGCAAGTACTCTACCTTGAGTTTATACCTTAGATCTTAGTGTTTGGGGAATACTTTTGTGATGGTCGTGATGTGTTTGGTTGTTCTGATTAGGTTCTTCATTGATTGTAGGTGAGACAAGACTCTCAGGTCCAACAACAGCAGTTTTCTGGGTCTTCTTATCATCGCGAGCTTGATTGAAAATAACAGTGAATCCTTGAGCTGCATCTGCGCCTGAAGTATTAGGCCTGTCCCATTCCCCAAATTTCGGCAATGCTCTTCCTTTATTCCCCTACACACCCACCCCCAAAAAAAAAGAATTCCAAAACTATGTTTCAAGATAAAAAGATGAGGAAGATTAGATTATAAAGAAAAGAAGGATATGGGCATTGTTCTTACCGTTGCCATTGCGAAAATTAAATTAGAACAGAGGATCTTAAATCTGATACAGAGGAAATGCCAAAATCTAAAGAAGAGGATGTTCTTCTTGGTAAAATGAGAGATGAAATTGTAAAATAGACAAGGAAGAGAAAGGAGAGAAGAGGTTGTCAATGAATGAAAACAAAACCAAACTCCTTTTTCATATTCTCACATTTTCTTCTTTCTTTCCCGCTGCTTCCCCAACAGAAATACCTAAAATTAAATTAGTATTCTCTATTAAATTAGTCATAAAAAAAAACACAATACTAAAAAAAAGGATTTTTGCTTACTAAACTATAAATAAACAAAAATTATAAATCCTTACTAAA
Source organism: Leavenworthia alabamica (assembly GCA_000411055.1). Taxonomy (NCBI): domain Eukaryota; kingdom Viridiplantae; phylum Streptophyta; class Magnoliopsida; order Brassicales; family Brassicaceae; genus Leavenworthia; species Leavenworthia alabamica. The sequence goes on from KE156768.1 coordinate 32,611, forward strand.
CTATAATTATACAAAAAAATCACATGATTAATCTCATTTTAACTTTATTACAACACAAATTCAAAATTCATCTTGGCATGTCAAAAATAAGAGCATGTTTGATTTTCCGTTTAGCATTTTCATCTAAATAGTTCATCTAAATATTTCATTTGGATAGTTCACGTAGATATTGTTTGTTTAGACTTCGAGATTTTATTTGACTGATCTATTCCAATGAAGTTTTGTTTGTTTAGCTTAAGTAAATATTTATCTCCATCTAAATGCTTTTAACAAAAAAATGACAAAATATCCTTGCTCTAATATAATCATATTACTAATATTAACTTTAATCATTATAATTTTTAATTTAAAATATACTTAAAACAAAATACTTTTCAAATCATTGTTTTTGATATTTTCAATCAAAATAAAATATATTTATAAAAAATCAAGTATTGAAAACCAATAAGTAGAGAATTATCGGTTAATTAATTTTTTTAAAGTTAGCGGTTTAGAGTTTAGAGAACCAGGTTGGAATGTTTCGGACATCATGCACCACCGTTCAATTTATTGAAAATATTTTGCAACTTCTAGGAATCGAATATAGAAGTCATAAACTTTTAATCAATAAGCTAAGGTTGATGTTAATCTAGTATAATATAATATAAGATTCAAAAAAATAATAATATGAAGAAAGATAAAAAAAATAGAATGGATTAAAATCCAAAATCCACCTAAGATTGGTGATTTCTTTAATTAGACAAATATTAGCGGAAGAGACTTTTCCGCCTCAACCCCTTTTTTAGTATGTCCAATCCATTCCAGCTTCTTTCTTTTTTCTTAACATCTAAAAGCCAAAAGAAAAAGAGACAACAACCATCTTCCTCAAGAAACACATAGAGAAAAAAAAAAGAGGAAGAAGAACAAGCCCTACCCTGAGAATTTTAAAATATGAGGGAGATCATTAGCATTCATATTGGACAAGCTGGGATTCAGGTCGGAAACTCTTGTTGGGAGCTTTATTGTCTTGAACATGGTATTCAACCTGATGGTACCATGCCAAGGTCTTCTACCATCTCTTTCTTCTTTACTTTTTCAGATATGCATACATAAGATTATGTTTATGGCCAATCCTTATTATTTATGGATCATGAGTTTTAACAGGCTAAAAGCGTAATTTTTTTGGATATTTAATGCATAATAAATGTTTGATATGCTTGTCCTCACAACATGCTCTGGTTGAAAATATTTTTTAGACAGATTTGGGTAGAAATTAGAAAAAACTCAATACCCAAACTTTTAACTAATTTGGCTTAATTCTTGGAGACGTATATTTCATATAACTAAAAAAATTTTGAATAACTATGAAATTATTTGCATATTTATTTAAAATTATCTATACTTTTTCAATAACTTTTTGAAAACATAAGAATTTTATATAAAATTTTAAAAACTTAGAGTTTTCGAATTCCCAAAATAGATAATTTGAATACCCAAATAGATAATTTGATTACATTACTCACCTAAAACCGAATAACTTAAAATATATCTATTATGATTCGGTTTTCAGTAAACCGACCAAAACGAACAGGATGTCCAAGACTGAGTTTTCATGATCAAATATTGCTGCTACACACGTTGTTACTTATAATAAGACAAAACTAATAATAAAACATGTAAAGTTATGTTTTTTTATTATTTTGTTTTACAGTGACAGCACTGTGGGTGGAGGTCATGATGCATTCAACACATTCTTTAGCGAGACAAGCTCAGGTCAACATGTACCTCGAGCTGTGTTTCTTGATCTCGAACCAACCGTCATTGACGAAGTAAGAACCGGCACTTATAGACAGCTCTTTCATCCTGAACAGCTTATCTCTGGCAAAGAAGATGCAGCTAACAACTTTGCTAGAGGCCATTACACTGGTTATTCATATTTTCTATCTCTTTGATTTTTTTCATTAATTGCTACTAGTAATAGAAGCAAGATTGTATTTTTTATTTTATTCTTTTTATCATTCAAGAAACTTAGCTCTGGTGCTACATAACACTGCAGTTTTAACCTGAATAACATTTTTATCCAAAACAAAACTGATAAAAAAAAACTTAAGACTGTCTGAATTTTGAGTTTGAATAGGTTATTTTTTGTGGAACTTAGATGTGAGACATTTATTTCTAATATTTTCATGTTTATTTTGTGGGTTTGTCCTTTATTTGCGTTCTTCAAAATGTGGCGGTTTCATTTCATCTGCTAATTTTATGTTTTCCATCAATGTAGTTGGAAGGGAAATTGTGGACACTTGCCTTGAGAGACTGAGGAAATTGGCAGACAATTGTACAGGGTTACAAGGATTTTTAGTGTTCAATGCTGTTGGAGGTGGAACAGGTTCTGGTTTGGGTTCTTTACTTTTGGAGCGCTTATCCGTAGACTTTGGAAAGAAATCTAAACTTGGTTTCACCATCTACCCATCTCCACAGGTTTTTTCATTTTCTATTTCACTGTCATGTGTATTCTACTATAGACATATAATGCCTTTTCACTCTTTTCTTTGGTCTCAGGTTTCTACAGCAGTTGTAGAACCATACAACAGTGTTTTATCGACTCATTCGCTTCTCGAACACACAGATGTTGTTGTTCTTTTGGACAATGAAGCCATATATGATATTTGCAGGAGATCATTGGATATTGAGAGGCCTACATATACCAATCTAAACCGCTTGATCTCCCAAACCATTTCTTCTCTTACAACTTCTTTGAGGTTTGATGGTGCTATCAATGTTGATATCACAGAGTTCCAAACCAACCTTGTTCCTTACCCTCGGATCCACTTTATGCTCTCGTCTTATGCACCTGTGATCTCATCTGCTAAGGCTTACCATGAGCAGTTCTCGGTGCCTGAGATCACAACCTCTGTCTTTGAACCTTCTAATATGATGGCTAAATGTGACCCGAGACATGGAAAGTACATGGCTTGTTGTTTGATGTATCGTGGTGACGTTGTACCTAAGGATGTAAATACAGCCGTTGCTACCATCAAAACCAAGCGCACAATTCAGTTTGTTGACTGGTACTACTAAGAACTTAACTAAGTTTCTTTCTCTCAAGTCTTCTTCAACTCATTTTAAATCTCTGGTCATGTTATGATTAGGTGCCCTACTGGATTCAAATGTGGAATAAACTATCAGCCGCCTTCAGTTGTCCCAGGTGGTGACTTGGCCAAGGTTCAACGAGCGGTCTGCATGATCAGCAACAATACTGCAGTGGCGGAAGTGTTCTCACGTATAGACCACAAATTTGACCTCATGTACTCCAAAAGAGCCTTTGTTCATTGGTATGTAGGCGAAGGCATGGAAGAAGGCGAGTTCTCCGAAGCACGTGAGGATCTTGCTGCCCTTGAGAAAGATTACGAGGAAGTTGGTGCAGAAGGAGCAGAGGATGATGACGAAGAAACTGATGAATATTAAGAAGACCATAACAATGGTTTTTACCATTGTTTCTTTCTTGAGAAATACATAAAACTATATCTATGTGAATGTGATCTCTTCAATTATTTTGTGATGTTTATTTATGGGGTCACTCTTCTCCTCTTTTGTGTTTGCTCAATACAAAGTTTGAAAGATTCTTGTATGGTTCATATGTCTTTAATGTACTATCTATTCATTTATTCGGTTTTGTGGTCGCTAATACAGAGACTAACCCTGTCCATGGCCACAATGCATCTTATGATATAAGAAATAAAATCTTACCAGTTCAAATTTATAATCCTTAAACGTCTAAAAAAGAGTCAAATTTGCCCTCATAAACCAGATCAAACAAAGTTCCGATTCCGATTCAAACCACATTCAACTAACCTTTTATTTCTTATCAACACTACTCTCAAGCTCCTTCCTTAACTGATGTGAGAAGTCATCACTTACATCATCATCATCCCAGTCATCTTCCCATTGCTGACTAACTTCGTTAACTTCTTCTTTCTCCAATGAATCTGCCAAACATATAAAGAATATCAATAAACATATCTCACATCCGAAACTACTAGTTCAATCGCAAGACATAACTGACTAGAAATCGGAATCTGTTAAAGTTCAAATCTGATGAGTATCGAAAATACTGGTAACAAAATCAATGAAGGTTGAATCCACCACAACTATATGTTAAATCTGAAGACTCAAGTCAATTTAACTAACTAGCAAACCACAATCTGAAGACATCAGAATTTGATTAAGGAACAATATATGCTGCTGAATCAAAACGAATCCATTAACCAAAATCAACATAAACCAAAATAACCTAATCACGAATAAATTACTTGATCTAATATCAATGAATTTTCACCAAAGAAGCAACCTCGTATGTTTCTCTCACCTTCGTTGATTTCAAATTCCTCAAACTCATCGTCGTCCTCGAATAGATCCACCTTAACCACTTCAGTCGCTGCCTTCGCATCAGCCGCCATAGTTACAGATGTTTAAGTAACCAACCAGATCTAGAAACCTAAGACGATTATCACGAAACTTAATAAGTTTTATTGGGTAAGGGATCGAAAAGTGTGGATTTGACAACGATGAAACCCTAACCTTTATGAGAGGTTCAACGAGCGCAGGCGGAGCGTTAGAAAAGACGTTGGGAGTTTTTCTCGGATCCCCTCTCTATAAACAATTTTGTAGAGATACCTTTTTATTTTATTTTATAATTATTTTAAAATAAATAAAAAGTAATTAAATGTCAAAAATACCCATAAAAAATTATGAAATGTACAACTAAACCATTCCCTTTACAACCAATTAGACTTTAGTATAGTAATTTTCATAGGTATTTTTGAGGAAAGTCTGTCTGATCAGGACAATTGTCATGTGTTAAATTTAGAGGCAGGCAAATGGGATTGCGGGACAATATTTTACGGGAATGAGATATGAATTCAACAGTATAAAAATATGTTTTATTTATGTCTTGTATTTGGGACGAAAACGGAACGGGATAAGACCGAACGGGATGGAACGGGACGGGAATTCTCAAAAATAAACTTGACAAATTATTTTAAATTTAAAATGACAAATATATTTGTTAATAATAACAAAAAAATATAAAATTAATATAATATAAATTGCATATTATAAATTAAAATAAATTTGATTAATTTAAAATAAAAAAAATTAAATAACTAATCTTATGACATAGAAAATAATTAATAATGATATCATTGATATTTAATTATAAAATTTATCATATAAAATTTTATATTTATAATTGTTTATTATTATGTTTGTGAGNAAATAATATTTTTTTTTGTCAAAAAAACTGTAAAACCGCATAATACATGCTACCACACCGGCAAAGTATTGGGAGTAAACCAGAGAAACACTCTCCAAAGTATCGATACTCATAAAAGAAAAAGAGATGGGCGCAGGGAGTACCGTAAGAAACAGGAGAGTGATTCCTCCCGCGACAGAGAAGGCTCAGCTAAATACCAGAAAAGAGACATTAGAGAGGATTACCCAAGAAGGCACTATCCCCTTAAGAGAAGGGAAGACAATAGGAGAGAACTCTCCTATCACGACAGACACCTCCCTAGAAGGAATAGTAGGAACCATGAAACATCTCTGACACAAAACTTTGAAAGACACTCCCCACGCAGAATCAGAGAAGTAAGAAGAGTTGAAAGAAGAGAGACCGATAGGAGCCACTCAAACTCAAACTACCGATACGATAAGGAGCCAGCTTATAGAGCTCGAATCAGTCCTCCATTTGACTTAAGGAACAAAATTCAAGAGGACAAAAGGTTCAAGCCAAAAATAAGATCGTCGCCTACATCTAGCAGGATATCTAGGGGAGCAAATGACACAGAAAGAGCTATTACTGTGTGGAGGGCAAAAGTAGTAGACGACCCGCAAGCTTCGGCAAGAAGACCAGCTATGGAGAGACTAAGCTCGGAAGGAACCCAAGTGGAAAATAGAATCTCTGGTCTCTCAACTAACCTCTCAAGCAGACTGCAAGAGGTAAATGTCAGGTACATTGGAGAGCAAGAGACGGACAAGATAATCGGAAACGCTGGTCATATAGCTGTGCCGATTACTGAGATAATATCCCACCCTACTCTTGCACACCGACTGTCAATCGGTTCTGGATCTCAAGCAGTACCGCAGGCGGGACAAGTGGTAAGAACCAATACGGCACTAAGGCTGGAACCCCCTTTGGAAAATGTCACGATTACTATTCCAAATCAAGCTCCCACAGCTAAGCCATCTGCAAAAAAGAGAACACAAAAGGCTGTTAAGCCAAGAGGAATGGCTCAAAGCCCGCTAAAAGGAGCTAACTCGAAGAAAAGAAATGCCTCGAGAGCCAAAGAGGCGACAAAAAGAAAGCTGGCTTTGAACCAAATTACCGAAAAAGAAGGAATAGAGGCAGAGCTCCCCACTCCTACACCCCAGTGCAACGTGGAGCTGAAGTCAGCAAAGGAAAAGGCGGTTTTTCAAAACCAGCCAAATCTAATTCCTTAGTGACACTAAGCTGGAACTGTCAGGGTATTGGAAACAACCCTACAGTCCGGCGGGTAAAGGAGATTCATAAAACTGTATCTCCCAACATAATGTTTCTCATGGAGACCAAACAAAAAGACGACTTTATTCTCCATGCTTTAAATCCTTTGGGTTATCCTAACCATTTTACTATTCCACCACAAGGATTAAGTGGGGGACTAGCTCTATTTTGGAATGATGATATTCAATTAACTGTTTTATCAAGTTCTACAAATTACATTGATACTAATGTTGTGTTTAAAAACAGGAACTTGTTCATCACATTTACTTATGGGGCTCCACAAGTTGAAGCTCGACAAGCAGTGTGGAATAAGTTATCTAGCATAGGAATGCAAAGAGAAAGAGCATGGCTGCTAACTGGCGACTTTAACGAAATTGTTGCAAATAATGAAAAAAAAGGAGGACCGATTAGAAGTGAAAGTACGTTCACCCAATTCAGAAGTTTTATTTCTAGCAACGGTTTGTTGGATGTCCAACATACGGGGAATCCATTTTCTTGGAGAGGACAAAGACATAATCATTTCATTCAATCAAGACTAGATAGAAGTCTAGCAAATAGTGCATGGTTTGAAGACTTTCCTTCAGGAAGAAGTCACTATCTCAGTTTTGAAGGATCCGACCATCGTCCCTTGCTCACGTTTTTTGATATAACAAAACGTAGAGCTAAAGGAGTTTTCAGATTGACCGCAGCCTTACAGAGAAAGAAGAAGTTACAACAATCATTAAGGAAGCTTGGAGAGCAAGGCAGCGAGAGGACTTCTTCTTTAAGCTCAATAGGGTCCGGAAAAAAATAATAGAGTGGTCCAAGGAACAAAACAAAGTGAAAAGAAAACAAATAAAAGAAATCCGCGAAATTCTAGAAGCAGCTCTCTCGGACACAATACCAAACCAAAGGCTCATCACCGACACCACGGAAGCTCTAGAAAACGCATATAAAATGGAAGAAAATTTCTGGCGCCAAAGGAGTAGAATACTCTGGCTCCAACAAGGAGACAAAAATTCAAAGTTCTTCCATGCTACGGTCAGAGCTAGAAGAGCAAGAAACCGAATTGTGGTGCTTGAAACAAACAATGGAGAAGAGGTGTATGAAGAGGATTCAATCAGCCAAGAAGTAGTTAGCTACTATCAAAAGCTCTTTACCTCGGAATCAAAAAATAAACTTGAGGTAGTGAAAGAAGCCATTTCACCTCAGATCACGAGCAGTATAAATGAGGTTTTAACAAAACTACCAGAAAAGGCAGAGGTGTACAAAACACTGCAAGGAATTAATGCAGATAAAGCCCCGGGGCCGGATGGTTTCTCTGCCAGCTTCTACATAGCATATTGGGATTTTATCGGGGAAGATACTTACCGAGATATTCGGATTTTTTTTGAGACAGATTCTCTCCATCCAAGACATAACGAAACACATGTGTGTCTCATACCGAAAATAGCTGGAGCTAAGAAGATCTCAGAGTTTCGGCCAATAGCATTATGTTCGGTTTACTATAAAATCATTGCCAAGATTTTAACCGGCAGACTTCAAGAAATCTTACCATCTATTATCTCCCCATATCAGTCAGCATTTTTACCAGCGAGAGCCATCTCGGACAACGTACTTATCACTCATGAAACTTTACATTACCTAAAGTCTTCAAGTGCAAAAAACCGATGCTCAATGGCCGTCAAAACGGACATGAGTAAAGTGTACGATCGAGTGGAATGGGATTTTCTAAAAGAAGTTCTATAAAGATTTGGATTCTATCACCGATGGATAGGGTGGATAATACAATGTGTCTCAACGGTGTCGTATTCGTTCCTAATAAACGGATCACCAAAAGGTAAAGTAAATCCATCAAGAGGCCTAAGACAAGGTGACCCTCTTTCAAAATATCTTTTTATTCTATGCACGGAAGTCCTCTCTGGACTGTGTAGGAAAGGTCAAACAGAAGGAAAACTAAAGGGTATCAGAGTGGCTACTCACAGTTCCTACATAAACCACTTACTCTTTGCGGACGACACTATTTTCTTCAGTAGAACGGACCCTAGCTGTTGTGAGTACCTACTGGGAGTTCTAAATTGGTACAAAGACGCCTCGGGCCAATGTATTAACCCATCAAAATCGGGAATCACCTTCTCGAACAAAACTCCTCCGGAAACAAAAGCAAAAGTGAAGGAAATACTAGGTATTGTGAATGAAGGAGGACAGGGAAAATACTTAGGGCTTCCGGAACACTTCGGGAGGAGAAAGAAGGATATCTTTTCGAGCATAGTGGATAGAATTAGGCAAAAATCAATAGCCTGGACAGCTAGGTTTCTATCCGGAGCGGGAAAGGAGGTTCTCTTAAAAGCAGTCCTAACTGCGTTACCCACTTACGCGATGATGTGTTTCAAGCTCCCTATCTCATTAGTGAAGCGTATACAATCGACCTTGACGAGATTCTGGTGGGATGAAAAACCCGGAAAACGTAAAATGTGTTGGGTCGCTTGGGAAAAATTAATCCAACCAAAGCTGGCGGGAGGATTGGGCTTTAAAGATATAGAAGCCTTCAATGTAGCGCTTCTTGCAAAACTAACTTGGCGAATAATAAACAACCCAAACTCTTTATTCGCAGAAGTGTTATTGGGCAAATATTGCCACTCGAGGTCCTTGTGGGACTCTCCAACACCAACTAATGCTTCACACGGCTGGCGAGGGATATTGATAGGCCGAGAAGTGCTGAAAAAGGGACTAGGCTGGATAATAGAAAACGGTAAAGACATTAGAATTTGGGACCAGCCATGGCTATCAACAAAGTCACCACAAACTCCAATAGGCCCACCAAGAGGAAAAGACAGAGACCTTAAGGTCTGTGACTTCCTCCATGAAAGTTCAAAAGAATGGAATCTGCAAGTTATCAAAGATACTTTGCCTTTGTATGAGGAACAAATACGGAGTATAAGACCAGCTGTCTCATCGACAACAAAAGATAAACTGTGCTGGCTTCGGGAAAAGAATGGAGTATATAGTACAAAATCAGGTTATAAAATAGCACAACAAGTCAATGCTCAGCAAAACCCGGAGGGATTTAATTGGATCACAAATATTTGGAGCCTCAAAATCCCACCAAAACTGAAGAACTTCCTGTGGAAAGCAATGAATGAAGCCATGGCAGTGGGGAAAACGTTAGCAATAAGAGGAATAAATGGAAATACAAGATGCAAGTTCTGTGGGGAAGAAGAAACAATTTTGCATATATTAATCGAATGCAGGTACGCAGACAAAGTATGGAATATAACACCAACAACTCGCAAGCCAAACAGAGAAAATCTAACTTCTACAACCAAACTACTACAAATGATGAAGGGAATGTTAGCTCTCCCACCTACAGGCCTGCAATATCCATTGTATCCTTGGATCATGTGGTTTCTCTGGAAAGCAAGAAACCTTAGAGTTTTTGAAGACAGGTTTTGGAAGGAGGAAGAAGTGATGACTAAAGCAGTTGTTGAGGCTCGGTGTTGGCAAGAAGCAAATAAAAAAGAAGCAGTGTCGAAAGAGAATAAAAAACCAGCTGGTCAACAAACACAACCCTCCCAAGCGACATGTTACTCCGATGGAGCATGGATTAAAGATAAAAAAAGTGGATGGAATGGGTTGGATCATAAAAAATGCAGGAAGGTCTGTGATAGTAAAAGACTCAACTGCAAGGGCGTTTGTGCCTTCCGTTCTGAGTGCGGAAGCTCTGGCGATTAGGGACGCACTACAGAGCGCATTGGAGAAGGCTATTTCGAGTTTGGCATGTTTCACGGATTGTCAGGAACTGGTTAGTTTGCTGAATTCTGCTGAGTACTCAACGGAAATACATGGAACTTTAGAGGACATCCGAGGACTAGCTAAGTCTTTTGAGTTCATTAGTTTTAGTTACACTCCCAGATCGAATAACACAGTCGCAGATGCTATGGCAAAAGCAGCGATTAGTACTTTCTTGTCTGTAAGCTCTAACTCCTTCAATGGAGAGACCTTTTTAAACTAGAAATGAATGCATTAAGTTTTACCAAAAAAAAATACTTTTACTATTGTTCTACACTTGGGGATTATTTAAAAGGTTAAAACCTAACCTTTTTTCTGATTAAAAAGAAAATACATATTTAATCATTTTTTATCATTCATGAAAAATACCATTTATTTATTTAGAAATAACTTATGTAAAATGAAACATAAGAGTGTTTGTTATTCATCATACAAATTGGAAACATTGCTCTCATCTCTGGTCTTGATTACACAGGTGATGCCATGAAATACTGGTATGCCTTAACCACTCCTACAACTGCAACAGCGACAACTACCACAGCCGCCACACCCTCAACGACTGTCTTCCTCCATAGTCTTTGCCTCAATAAGCCAAACTTGCTATGAAATTCACTTTCACACTTTACTCTATTTGTCATATCATCATATGCTTTGGGGTCCACTGAAGGACCAGCTGCTATAGGACTTGTCTTTGGCATTGTAACATACAATACTCCCTTTGAGAACTTTGCACGAATCTCATTTCTTCGGCAATTTTTCGCAACTTTTGATTCTTTCTTGAACCGGATTGACTTGGTTTGGTCCACAGGACAAACTCCTGTTATTGTTAGTATACAATTGTTGTTGATCTGTATTTTAAGATGCTCTTTCTTCAAACCTACACAAACACCACAAAATAAAAATCATAATCCATCATTGAAATGCAAATTCATTGTAACCTAAGTAAATAAAAATTTATCATATTTTGTAATGTTATAAATATATATATACCTGAAGGAAGATGTAGCTCAAGAATGTCTATGTCTTCTGTCCTCTTCCATCGACAAAAGGGTTCGATTTCATCGTAAAATTGTGTGGGTCCACTTTCCATATTTACTGCCATTTTTTTTAAATATCAAAGAACACAAAGAATTAGAAAAATATTAATTAAATTTATTTCTAGCTTATTTTGTTGAGAATGGTGTATTGGTGATTGTGAAGATGACCAATCTATTTGCTTCTGTTTTATATTCTCTTTTAATTTATATGCAAAGAGTTTCTTCTTGGATTTCCAAAGATTCGTTAATTACCCTTAAAGATAACTTAATTGTCTCTTTAGAGTTTTACATATTTTGTTGTATCTTGTGAAATTGGTGTTTCTTCACGTGTACAAATCTTTGTCTATGTCGTTCCAAAGATTCTTTCTTCTTTATTTTTTTTTTCTTTTGGTTACAACTCTTCATTCTCACTTGATTTTGCACGTGACCCTCAAATACTAGATACTATCACGGTAACAGTTATTGCGGTCAGTGGCGGATCCAGAAAAATTATTTTATGGAGTCAAAACTTAACTAATAAATTTGAATCACATCAATACTAAATTGTAGATAAATAAATTATTTATTTAGTTTATGGTTTCAATATAAAATAGCTTTAAAAAAATTATTTTGATGGGTTCAAAATTATTAATTTAATTTAAAATTAATAAATTTTACACAAAAATTTAACCAAAAACACAATCTTTTAAACTAATGTGGGATTAATTGACCCCCTTCCTCTCTTCATGGATCCGCCCATGATTGCGGTTACAATTAGTTAATTAAAAGTTGATTATATTATAATTTGTATAACTTTAATTTTAACAATTGATTATACGGATATAGTTAAAATCGGTCACGGTTAAAACCGGTTATGATTATATATGATTACGGTTATATACAATTATATAAGATTAAATTTGATTTATTTATTACAAAAATTAGATAATGATATTTTAACTAATATTTAACATATAATTGATTATATATATATATATTTCGTTTTATTTTATAACGTTACGATTATAATATTACGGTTATACTATATAGTTAACTAATGGTTTTTATATACTTACTTTTAATTACAATTGCGGTTAGTTAACCATAACGAATATATTTTTTACGGATAATAGTTACAATTATTAACTATTTAATATGGTTATCGTACAATTAATAATTGAATGGCTGTGATATGAAATACGTTTATAGTTATTTTTTGACTTTTGACCATACCTACCTAGTAGGTTTATGGTCTTATGTTGTTTTACCATTTTTTTTACTGTTTTATAATTGTCATTCTAACTAAATACTAGTATATCACCCGCAAACTATATTTTAAAATATATATTTTAATTATTTCGTATGATATATATTATTTAATATATATTAAAGAGATGTATAATGTATTTTATTATTTTTTAATTTTGATGCATTGGTACTTTATAATATGATTAAATTATAACTATAAATAATATTTGTTTATCTCGATAATATATAATCGAACTTATGAGTTTTTTGTTGATTTGGATCCGTATAATATACAGTTACGGGTCGGATTAACATATATAAGAAATATATCAAAATTTTAAATTTTTGATCAAATTCATATGTTTTGGATTCAGATAATTCAAATATAATAATTTATTATCAGTGTGAAATATTTAACTAACTTTAATATTCATAAAAATATCATTTAAATAGTAAAAGTTTAATTATCTACCGTATAAAAATTAAGTATTTTTGTGAAAATCTATAATATTGTTTAATGATATTCACAAGGTCTAACCAATCAAAACATATTTTTCTCCAGGTTTTGACAAGTGATCAACATTAGATAGTGATACATATCCTATTTTATATTTTTTGTGATATTTAAAATCTTTTAAGTCTATTATTTTATTTTCTATTTTATATAAGTATTAACTTTTCATAATTTTCTACTTTAAATTATAACCATTTTTCATAACTTATAATTATCAATTTAATATAAATTAGTGTCTCTATTTACTAACTATTATTAGAGATATTCAAAAGTTATAAACAAAACTTTCATTATTACAAAATGATCATACTGTAAATATCATATATCCACTTTTCTATCTACATACTTTATTTACCATATAAAAAAATAAAAGAATACAAAAAGTTTGAAATGATTGTAGTACAAAATTTTTGTTGCGTTTAAATAATCGATAATCTTTTTATAAGCTTTTTTCTTTCTTAATAGTGGTGAATCATTTATTACTTTTGTTTATAGTATTTTGAGTAATTGTAAGTTTTAAATTTATATATTTGCCAATAATGAAAAGTTTTCAAAATTAAAAAAATTATATTTTCTTTTCTCTTTATATGCCATATTTCATAGAGAATGATAGAATTATATTTTTGATGATGAGATAATCGGATGCAAATATTATACTACATATTAAATATGATAGCGATCGTAAGATCATGACTACTTCAAGATCTAAATACATGATAATATTGAGTATTATTTAGTGAAATAAGTTGTTTTTATTATGTATTTGGTTAGTTAAATGTGTTGTTTTGTATATCTAGCTATTCAATTGTTTTTTCTAAATAATTATCTAACTATTCAATTTTTTAGATAATATTAAATCTATCTACCTATTAAAATTGAAGTACAAAATTTGTGACTATTCAAAATTTGTGAATATCTACTTTCTTTCTCAAATTTTAATTAATTAATATCTACCTAATATTATCTTAAAATAATTACAAAAATTAAATAATATATAAAATAATTATATTATATATATATAAAATTTATAATACATATATAATATTTAATATATAAAATATGATATCCAAATAATAAATTT